>JAUTDX010006142.1:0-23235 GCA_030844895.1 Ambrosia x helenae
TGTCGCCGTGTTGGTGTGGCTGCAAACGAACTAAACAACACAAACAAAGCCTTGTTCGTGTTTTTTTTTATAAGAAAATAATGTGTTTACGACCTGTTAATGAACACTTAACCGAACAAATTTTCTGTTTGTGTTTCTTTGTTAAGGAAACTAGTGGGGTGCCCCGCGATGCAACGGAAACACAACACTTAGGTTGGAGATTTAGGGGTGCATAGGATGATTCAGTTTGAACTTGAGCTATAACTATATGCTTTGATGTGGTCGTGCCTCATTTAAATAAATATTATTATTTCATAGTAAGACAAGAGTCAAGTTGCATCAAAGGAATAATGTTGAATCATTTAAGTTACCAATACAATAGTCCTACTACAAATTGTGCCATATTTTTCATTGTACGTATATAGCTACAAAAGAGAAAAAGAGAAAAATCTTGTTCTTTACAAAGTATGTCATATCTACCTTTCAATGTGATAATACAATCGAAATACTACGGTTAGTTAGTTAGCCTATTATTTATAGTAAAAGAAGTTGTGGTTTTGTTCCAGCTAGAACGATTTTCAAGGCTTGTGCTTGTGGTTACGCTTCTTTTTATGTAGATAAGATATATATGCACATATTCCTACATGTAATCATGTATCAATGTCATGCAACGAATTCGGGTTAAATATGTAGCGAATTAGTTTTGACATAACCAAGCAAGCCAAGATTATGGAACTGCAGAGAACAATAAAAAGAGAAAAGTACTATGAATATAACTACAAAATATGTGTTAAATATATCAACAATAAGCCATATTTTGAATTTCATGATAAAAAACAATGAGTACAGGGCCTATTGACCGCAAATAAAATGAAAGTAAGAAGACATACTTGACATAACTTACAAAAACTGAACTCTCATATATAAAAATTTTGTAACTACGAGAATGATTATTTACTAAAGGATTATTGAAGAGAAACCAAGACTTAGAATTTCAAAAGCACTTGATGAATATAGGGAAAAATACATCCAGTCCATCAATTTAAAAATACCTGGCAATAACATAATTGACTAAGTAGAAAACTCTAAAAGATAATCAGCTCATAATCGCCTGCATAAAACCAACATTTAAAACCCTAATCAAACCATCTAACAATCAAAATAAGTTAAACTAACATAAGAAGTCTTTTCAAAACTCACCTAAAATGGAGATGCAAGAATAACATTTATACCCTGATCGGCTCCTTTTCACTTCTAACTTACACAACAACATATGAAAGAGTTGATGTTTGAGTGAAATGGTGAATTTCGTTTACTGATATAGTAATGATAGGAGCTTCAATTTCAATCAATTGGATTTTATGGCATATTGATTGAAAGAAGACCTTTGGTGTGCTTTGGCGGTTTTTATGTGTTGAGCACCTTAAAATTAAGTTGATAATTAGATCAATTTAATAATAATTAGATAAATTACTATTTTATCATTTACTAACTTCATTAGGGGTATTGTACCATATGCATTATATGTTGTAATTTCTTAAATTTTGTTGAACCCGTCCCTTATGCTTTTATAATATAGTATAGATTAATGTGTTCGTGTTCGTTTGTGTTTGTTTGTTTGTTAATTTTAGGTACCGGACAAAAGTGAGCGTAAGCAAACACAAATGAGCGTCAAGAATATAGACGCACAAAAAAGTTAAGTACTAATATGCAATACATGACTAATAGTTATTAAATAATAGGTTATTAAGAATTTTGAAGTACTTAAATTATAAATAAAAGTTAAAGAACCTAATGAACTATCAAATATAAATGAACAAGTTACTGAACGTTCACGAACATAAATGAACGAACATGACATCTGTTCACGTTCGTTTGTTTAGTTAAAACAAACGAACTTCCCGCCAAACAATTTACGGACTATTCGTCAAACGTTTGGTTCGTTTGCAGTCCGTGTTGGCTCATATGTTTTGATCCGACAACATATTACTTTGTGTGTAACAAAAATGTGACTTGAATATTCTGTTGTGGGTAGCAAAATCATAACTTGAATATTATTGAACCAAAACCTTACTGGTTTTCAATTATTTTCTTTAAGGGTAATTTCTTTAATTATGTGGTCTTTGGGACTTGAACTCAAGACTTTCACAACTTAGGTGTTTTTAAGGCTTAACCTTTGTCAAAAGACCACCACCTCATTGGTAAAAAATAATAAGGAGAGTGAGAACTGAACCTTGATCACAAGGAACACCAACTATAACCCTCCCTACCTATGTTAGTTACACATACATATACACATTCATTGTACTTCACAATTTTCATAAAAAACGTAGAATCATGACTAGCGATGAGGGGAGGGGGATTTCTTTTTAGGAACTCCCGCACACTCGACTATATTGGCTTGAATTAGCAAGGAAACTCCCGCAAGGTTGGTTAAACCACAACGATGTTATTGAATTAGCTGGTAAACTATACACCATCGTGGTTTAGTATTAAGTTAGAAAATAACACAAGGGAATTATTTCACCTAGTTTGTTAATAGAATCAGCAAGGAAACTATTTAAATGCGAGTTTTGGTATTAAAATGTAATAGTTTTTTTTAATCCTTAATAAATCAAGTTATTTGGTGTCATGATCTTATCTCCACACCAAGGCAAGAGCTACCAAACACAAAGTCCCACATCGAAACCTTTAACCCTCTTTCTAGGCATATACATGTTTGACTCTACATAGAAATAGAAAACATGAATGTTTCGCGTTAGCAACAACACAAATAACACAATATTTTATATTTAGTTTTAAGGTTGTAATGAAACACCAATGCCTCGTGTTTACTAACAACACCAATGTTTCACTCATTTTCAATATGAAACTTCTTACTTAAAGTCCATTAACATACACACATACACGCCTCTTGTTGATTTATGACTCGTTTTAGTTAACTCCCAATCAAGGGGTTTATCTCCCCCAAACACACTGAAGAACCTTAGCCAATGATGACTATGAAGATAGTTTTCACCAAACTCGAAAAGATTATATTAATTATCACAAGCTTAATAAGTAGTTCTTACAAAACTTTTAACATTACGAAGCTAAAAGAAGTAGTAGAAGTGGAGTGTGTCGTTGAGGTTAGAAAAGAATCAGCAAGTTGAAATGGAGGATGAGATGAATAATTTATAGAGTTGGGCACGAGGTACGACCCGTGCCGGAATGACACATCTCATGGTCCACTTTGAAGATGATGCGGGAAAAGAAAGCTGATATTGAAGATAGGGAAAGCCGGAAACCCCACGAACATAACATAACGTGACGCCTAATTTGTTTTAAAGGTTCATTTCTTTAGTCCTGGTGGCATGTGAGATATAAACTCAAGACCTCCCACAATCCAAGTGTTTTAAAGGATTTGCCTTTATCAATAAACCAACATTGGTCGACGCCTTAAAATTAAGGTCACAATCAACACGTCTATTACATTCTCATGTTCGGTTGTTCCACAAAAGCCGCTAATGCAACCTAGATATTTTCGCCCACTCGTAAATCACCGTCCATTTACACTGCTAGATCGAACGTACCTGATTAAAAGCAAAAGAAAAATGCACGAAAAAGCAAAAGCAATTAAAACTAAAAAAAATGACTACCACGAACTAAATGCCCCCACGTGGATACGTGACAACCGATCAAAATATGCACTTTCGCCACAATATAATCCCCCCAGTCGCCACAACAAAAAAAAAATGTTGCGAATATCTGAAAATACAGCTAAGCATATATTTTACATTAATTTTTTTTTAATTTCTTTTAAATTGTCAGCAAATATAATAAATAATGTTTAATTTATGACGTGAAAGTATTTGTTTGTTTTTTTTTTTCAGCTAAATAAATGTGAAATACAAAACATTGCTGATGTATATTGGGAATGAATAAAACAATTAGAAATTGTTGTGAACTAGGTGTTTTACTCCGCGCTTCGCGGCGGAAGTTTGGTCTTTTTTTCACCAATACGTCAAAAGTTTGGTCAAGATTGGTTTGGATTGATGGAAAACCATAGAAGTCGAACAACAACACCGTACTGACGACGATATTGTAGGTTCTTACGCGGTTTGGTCCATCACAGTAGCACAATGATAATATTACTCCTATAGCCTATTGTAAAAAGATAATACCCGATTTTGAATACACTAAGATATTATATAAGTTTTATTTCTTACGTTTTATACTTGTTAAAATTGACTTCATTTGAACTACTTCAATTAGTTACGTAACTTATTTTTTAAAATCATACATGGACTCAAATTCAATCATCAACCTAACATTACGTTCAAATTAGTAAGTGTGTAAAATTCATTTTATAAGTCGCTCGAGCTCGGCTCGTTTGCACCCCTATGTTTGACCCTCATGTTAAATTAGTTGTAAAGTCTAATCAAATCAAGTTAAGCAAAACAACTCGATTTCTGATCAAGCTGAGCTCGAGTTTAAGATTCCAGCTTCATTTTAAATTAGAGTCAATCTAAGCCAACTCGGTATGAAGTGCAAGTCAAACTCGAGCTAACACTGGCTCGACTCAATCTTTAAGTGTTGTGTTTTCCATCACATCGCGTGGGCTTCCCACTAGTATAAAGCTAATTTATTTTAGATTTGCTATTTCATATTTAAAGCTAATTTACATTCAAAAAATATATTACTCTAAAACAACTATTAGTTAATAACAATAACATCAAGTAATAAAGTTTTCTGGTCATTTTGAAGTTGAAGTTTTAAGTTAAAGTTTTTCTCTTTCTTGTGAACAAACAACCACCACTGGCCATTTCCGTCATCTTCCTGCTCATTCCCTGCCCCTACTCCGCACCACCGTAGCCAAAGCTAACGCCTTAACCACCTCTCTGCCACTGCGATTACAATCCCTACCAACAATCATCATCTCTCTCTCTTATTTCCTCTCTCTCCGACAATGCCCCCCCTACAAACTAAAACTGCCATTTCTTACTTTCCCCAAACCATCGGCAGGTTGGGATTGTAATGGTGGTGGTTGTAGGTACGGATGGTCGTGGGGGGGTAGCGGTTGAAGGTGCGAATGGTGGTGGAGCGGCAATTGCTGGTAGAGAGCTGGTGGTGGCGGCAGCTGCATGTTGGTGGTGTGGGGCTAGTACAACCACCGGTTTCTAAAAAGAAAAAAAGAAATCAGGTAACCTGTAAGATTGTGCCACGTGGATTAAGTACTGTTCACGTTTTGTTTTGTTAGGTTATAGAATTGTCAAAATTGAAAGTTTGTTAAAATGTGAGATTTTTTATTTATTTAGTTTTATTTCAACACTATTCAATAAAAAAGAAGAAGCTAAAAGCTCATAACCATTGGATTGGTGGTCCAGTGGTAAGGCAAAGCCTTTTAATACACTAAAAGTGTGAGGTCTTGAGTTTAAGTCTCACAAGGAGCAAGAAATTCGCCTTTCAAAAAAAAAAAAAAAAAAAAAGCTAAAAGCTCATAAATATTCAACTTAAAAGTACATAACAAAAGTACATAACAAAATACGTTAGAAACACACATGCGACCATGCAAGTCTGTACAACACAAGATGTTGTCAATTCATAAGTCATAACTAAATTACTAACCAAACACATTAAAAGCATTGTTTTAATAAAAAAATTGACGTTATAAAACAACATATACCGAAATTGATGTTTGATAAAAAATCAAAGATCACACTATGACACTGGTGAAAGAAAACCCAAATAAACACTTAGGTGCTGTTTGTTTTTTAAGAGGTAAAAGGTTTGCAGTCTGCGGACCACATCTGCAGACATCCGCAGGAGAAGAGGTGAACCAAAGGTCTGCAGTCTCTAAAGAGAAGACCGTTTGTTTTATAACGTCCGCAACATAATCTAACCATAACCAACCACAACCCTCCAACACCCACCATGAACCACCACAACCCACCATAACCACAACCATATTACAAAACAAACACCACCTAAATGATTTCAGAATCAAAATTGTGATATGGGTTTAGATATAAAACAACTTGTACCAGAAACAAAATGCAGAAACAATTTAATAAATGTTTGAATAATATAATAATGGAATTGACTTTTTTGGCTTCGTCACCAACACGACTTCTGTTCGCCGCTGTATGAATACTGTTTCGCAATTAACCAGTGACTATTCTTCCCTATTTTTTTTATCTCAATTTCTTCTTAAAAAACAACCTAATTACTTTTCCCTACTTTTTTTATCTCAATTACAACAACAAACATTATAGTTTCTCCAATAAGAACGACGTCGTGTGAGTATTTCCCTGTAAGGGCGGCGGGGAAAGGGGAGGAGGCGGCGGGCGGAGGGGAGGAGGGAGGCGGGCGGAGGGCGGCGGAGGAAAGAGGAGGCAACGGCGATGGGGAGGAGGAGGAGAAGAAGAAGATGAAGAAGAATAACGGAAAGATCTGATGAATATGATGTTCAAAAAAGAAAAAAGAAAGAAGAAGAAGAAAAAGAGAGGGAGGAGAAGAGGTGGGAAGATGTTAGAAGAAATGGGTCCATGTCTGTAATAAGAAGAGGTCAGGAATCCCTTTTTGAGTGAAAGGTCTTCCAAAAAACAAACAATAGCAGATCCCAAACGTCTGCGCGACGCAGACAAAAGAGGTCAGAAGTGTTTCTGAGCAAAAAACAAACACCACCTTAATTAGATGTATAAGTTTACAAGAATATCCTTTCTAACATTCGTTAAAAAATACCCTCGTTATCTGTATTTAAACATGAAATCTCTTATCTAAAAGACATATGATTCTATCAAATACCAAACGAGCTAGCCTCACCTTCAGTGGCAAAGATTAGTGAGGGTCAAGGGTGCCCTGACCCCACTGCTTTTTGGCTTAGTGGTGAAAGTTTGCAATTTCCGTAGGTAATTTTTACATGAATTGAGTCCAGCCCCCATCGATTTTGATCTTTTGGCCTCTACCGATACGTAAATATTGAGTCTGGCCTCCGCCGGTTTTTTTTGAGCAGATAATTACCTCCACTAATTTTTCCACCCTTTTATTACACTTTTTTTTGCCTCTTGAACTCCCAACCTTCTCTTTAAAATCTCAACACTTTTACCACCGCACCATAAAGGGTGAAACTAGCCCTTGTCTGTTTCCCGCCTATTTAACCTTCAAGCTTCTCCACTACTTAGCTTCACAAATGAAAACCATTCCAAATATATCTCTGTGTTAAAAAAAAAATCTTTTTTAGAATTAAAAGTATGAGATATTATAGCATTAAATATGATAATTTACGATTGTGTGGGCCCAATGGTGGACCATATTCACAAGTGTAATGTAAGCAAGCACACATATTGAGACGAAGATCCCTGTTGGCCTAAAAGCTTAAATACCGGTCCTCTTCGCCTGCACTACAACAGGCCGGCCACTCACATTTTCCTTTTTATTATTATAATATTATTATTCCGATCTAGCCGAGCCTCTGTTCCATACCCTTCTTTCAGGTTATCATCTTCTCCTTTAATCTTATCAATAATATTCAATATCTATTCTTTCAGGTCATCATCATAATATTAATCGATTTAAGATATGGGTTTTGTTGAAAAGTTGTTATAATCCATAGATCTGAAGCTTTTTTTTATATAATCTTTACTCGATTGCTGAATGTTTGAATCTTGTGATTTGTGATTATGTTTAATAGATCTAAAATTTCAGAGATTCTTTTTTTTTTTTAAATTTATATTTCAAGATTAAACCTTTAGTAACTCAAAAGAAAACCATAAGAAATCTACTGCAGGTAAACAGATAACAACTCTTACGTGATATTTAGGTAGAATGTGAGTTAAGTGTTTGCTTTGATGATTATAAACAATCTATAAACATACAATGGAACAGTTTTATTCTATTTTTTGTTAACTTTACCCTTTTTTGTTTAGCTTTTTTATTGCCAAATGTGTTTATTTTTTAGAAAGTTGCAAAAGTTTAATAGTATATTTTAGAAGAATGTATACATGTTGATTTAAATTGAGATTTAAATGGATTAGTGTTTAAAGAGAAGGATATGATAATATTAAACTCTGATAGCTGAATCATGTGATGCAAAATCATTGTAACATGCAACTATGTTGCAAAACAAGGTCAGTTGACTGATTACTCCCCGAGTACTCGTCCAGGGTAAATCGCTGAGTATAGCCGAGTTGGCTGAATACTCCGAGTACTCCCTCCTAGGCCGATTTTACCCCCCCGAGTACTCCCCCCGATTTGACCGAGTACTTACTCCAGAATAGGTCGTCGAGTACAAGCCCAAACCGAGTTTTGCAATACTCACTTAACCAGAAAAAAAGATTGAAACTTTATCTTTACCAAAGAGGACCTGCTTTATATAAGCTTTGACAACCCACTTTCTTTTGCATCACCACTAGTGACATCTTTTTTATTTTTGGGTAGTATGTGTTTTGTCTTCTTCTGTTTCACATAGATTATTCATCAGCCACAAGTGCCTAACCTAACTCTGGCAACTTGGTAATATCTTTTATTAATTTGTTTATTTAGTTTTCAAATAAATATTATGGATTTTAATTGTTTGGACCAATTTGCAAATATGCCACAGTTCAAAGAACAAAGAAAGTCACCGTTCAAATTTTTTTTTTGCAAATATGCCTTTTAACTACTCTAAATTTGGCATATGCCTCCATCGATTATGTCCATTCAAATCAAACTGTTTTCTTTTAAATTTCGTAGTCTTATCCTCTGATTTGGACATATACTTAATATATGATTATGACTGATATTAGAGCAAGGTGTGAATTTGTACACGTTAATAACTAATAACGTGGTAAGCGTCCGAGTCCATCTGATTGCTTGATAACTGGTGCCATGTTTAGAGTGAGATAAGCTTTAGGGACCATTTGGTTCTCGGTTCGATTCTCAAAAGAGGGTTCTTTTGAAATTTATTAGGTTTCTTCTTGTAATGGTGTATAGACATTATTACATAGTAAAAATAGATATAATCAAATGATTTTACTGATGACACGATGATACCCCACTAACCATCAATCATCCGAATTTGCCGTTGAGAAAAAAACATCATAACTACAAAAGACTTTTTTACTTTTTAAGATATTTGTGGTCAAAATTGGAATGCTAGATGATTGTAGTTTTTTTTTTTCCAAGCATGCAAAACATTTAATTTGCCCAATTGATGTACTTTAATCCAATAAAACACGTCAATATAATTATTAAAATGTTTGGTTTCTGTCACTATGCATTGATGCTATTTTGTCTTTGTCTATATAATGGATGCAAAACTATTTTATATGTATCTTTTAAGACATATATACCTATAGATTCAGATCTGGTTTTTACTTATGTTGTTTATTTGCTTGTTGTGTCCACCCTTTTTCTGGTTTGAAAATTATCAGTATTTATTTTGTTATTTTTATTGTTGGGTATGTATATGTTGGTGCCCCTAGATACTATAAATCAAATAATAAATTAATCCTTTTTATTGATATTCTATAAATTAAAACCAGAGTCCATATGTAATAGGACAAAACCAACATAAACATCAGGATTACACGTAAACGGACAACCAGCTACGTCGCTACTTTCAAACTTTCACAATCACTTGCTCAGATACAGATTTGTTATCCATGTGCTTACTTGTCAATTTCTGAAGTCGAAATAAACGTATGGTCATGCCTATTCATGCCCTGTCCTTTTCCTTACCAAATGGTCCCTTTTGCATTCCCTTAAAAGCTAAAAACCAAAATAAAATTTGTGGTTTCTAAATTTATAACTTGAAAGCAATCTATAATTCTTAATATGTATAGTATTCATTTTGTTTAATCTCTACATCATTTTGCAGGTCACTCAAGCCATGGGTGCTGGCGGGCGAATGTCGAACCCAGTCAACGGTGAAAACCAAACCCGAACCTAACCCGCTCCAACGAGTCCCTTACCAAAAACCTCCGTTTACGGTTGGAGACGTCAAAAAAGCCATCCCTCCCCATTGTTTCAACCGGTTCCGTTATCAAATCATTCTCATATGTCGTGTATGACCTCACCATCGCGGCCATCTTTTACTACCTCGCCAACAATTACATCGCGCTCCTCCCTAGCCCACTCGCCTATGTGGCGTGGCCTGTGTACTGGATTTGTCAAGGTTGTATCTTAACCGGTGTGTGGGTCATCGCCCACGAATGTGGTCATCACGCGTTTAGTGACTACCAATGGCTCGACGACACTGTGGGCCTTATCCTACATTCCGCCCTTCTAGTACCTTACTTTTCGTGGAAATAC
The DNA here is from genome assembly GCA_030844895.1 of Ambrosia x helenae. Classification (NCBI taxonomy): domain Eukaryota; kingdom Viridiplantae; phylum Streptophyta; class Magnoliopsida; order Asterales; family Asteraceae; genus Ambrosia; species Ambrosia x helenae. The sequence continues at coordinate 10,252 of JAUTDX010006142.1, forward strand.
AGTCATCGTCGCCACCACTCCAACACGGGCTCAATCGAGCACGATGAAGTTTTTGTCCCAAAACTAAAATCCGGTGTCCGGGCAACCGCTAGTTTACTAAACAACCCACCCGGCCGCATCCTCACCCTACTCGTCACCCTAACCCTCGGCTGGCCTCTATACCTCATGTTCAACGTATCAGGCCGATACTATGATCGATTTGCGTGCCATTTCGACCCAAACAGCCCAATCTACTCCAACCGCGAACGTGCCCAAATATTCATATCCGACGCAGGGATTTTAACCGTTCTTTTCGTTCTCTTCCGTCTAGCCACAACCAAAGGGCTCACATGGGTGCTAACAATGTACGCTGGACCGTTGCTTATTGTCAACGGGTTCCTAGTCCTGATCACATTCTTGCAACACACCCACCCGTCTCTCCCTCACTACGACTCAACCGAATGGGACTGGCTACGTGGGGCACTCGCCACCATTGACCGCGACTATGGGATCCTAAACAAGGTGTTCCATAACATAACCGATACTCATGTAACACACCATTTGTTCTCAACAATGCCTCATTATCATGCTATGGAAGCCACAAAGGCGATCAAGCCGATATTGGGAGATTATTATCAATTCGATGGGACATCGATTTTTAAGGCAATGTATAGGGAAACAAAGGAGTGCATTTATGTTGATAAAGATGAGGAGGTTAAGGATGGTGTGTACTGGTACCGTAACAACATTTGATTCGACAAAGAGAGTAGTAGTACTAATAGAATGGCAAAGGTGTCTTCCTTTTGGTGTTATTTAGGTTATGTTTGGTTTTTTGTTATGTCGTTTAAGATGGACATGGAGTTGTAATAAGTGTTGTACTTGAACAATATTTTACAATTCTGCGTTTATTGTTTTACAATCCTGCCTTTTGTGAATTAGACCATTGTTACCTTGTTTAAACTTTGTTTAAGGTCTAAATATTGAACACCACAACAAGTTACTGTGTGTTGATTTTGTTAGAAAACGAACTGCACAACTTAGTGTCCCCGGTGCTGTTTGTGTATGTGTAAACTGTAAAGGGTAGGACTTGACTTGACACCCGACCCTACAGACATGGAAACTCTTTTATTGATGAAATTGGGAACCAGGAACTGACCCCTTAAATACAAAAGGTTATGGTCATTGAGCTTACGGGTCAGGTTCACGTTCTGAGGGTAAATGCTCACAACTTGTTCACTCATAGATTTGCAAATGGTCGGCACACGAACCAACCTGACCCAGACCCTCTAGAATCGTAAACCCCCTTTTATTGATGAAATTGGGAACTGCAAACTGACCCCTTCAATCGGTGGCGGATCTAGAAAATAAAACAAGAGGTAACATTTTTATAAAAATTGTTTTAAAGGGTAACCAAAAATTTATTTTAGGGGTAACATTTTATAAAAATACCTTAAAAAACTAATTGTTTCACTTCACCAGGATAATCGAGGGGTAACAGACGTACATGAGTATACTATACATCCGCCCCTGCCTTAAATTACAAAACGTTTGGTTCATGGAGGTTATGGGTACGGTTCATTGTTCTAAGGGTCTAGACCCACAACTTGACGCCTTTATCGGATTGACTCACCCCTTTTTGTTTCCCTTCTTAGTTTCGCTTCACTTCAAGACGCTATCGAGTCAAATTGATAAATAAGCTGAAATCGTAAGTTGAATGTGAAAACATTAGTAATTTGAAATCTCTAAGCAACTTGAACTTAACTAAGCAGGGACGAAGGATAAGAATTAAGAAGGGTCAGGGTGGCCCTGGCCCCCCCTGTTTTATGGCGCAGTGATAGAAATTTGCGATTTTCCTAGGTAAATTGAGTCCGGGTTGAGTCCGGCCCCCACCGATTTGCCACTACCGATCGAAAAAAATTGAGTTCAGCCCCCACCGATTTGCCACTACCGATCGAAAAAAATTGAGTTCAGCCCCCACTGATTCTGAAACCAAGCTTCGCCACTGTAACTAAGCTTAAAAAAATTATACGTGAAAACATAAATAAAGATAAATAAGTTGAAATCAATAAGGTTTGTTAGTTTAGTCATTTTAACAGTATAGCTTGTTTTCCATCTTTACTAGTAAAGGGATATTAAACAGGGCACCAAGCTGTGAACTTAATAAACATTATTAAAAGATTATCTGAAAAACATAAATAATTGGAGATGCGGGGTATCGAACCCCGTACCTCTCGCATGCAAAGCGAGCGCTCTACCATGTGAGCTACATCCCCATTTTGTTTTCTATCTTAGTTTCATTAGATAAATATGTTACTGGCTAACTGTTATAAGTTATAATCTATAACTCATCTTTCTAACTTCGCAATATTTGTTTTTTCACATCAATCATTTTGGTATATTTATTATGGGATGATAGATATGTTGTCTAGCATCAAGCTTTTAGTTTCAGTAGTAGCTCTTAGGGATGATAAATAGGAGTCTTTTGTTTAAAATTATAATTTTTTATTTCTTAGGATCCTAACACGTGGGAATATGATGACATGCATTTTTTTTGTAAAAGCGCACACAATTACATGTATTGAAGTTGGAGTGTGGTATAGTGAAAATAAACCTTTCAAATATACTAATTCTTTACTCTTCTTGTCAAACTTGAAAATTAAATCTAGTTAAAACCCTTAACTGGGTTCAAATCAATTTTTTTAATAGTCGAGTCGTCGCTGCTTCTGAGATGTTTCAACTGCAGGTTCTTTTTTTATGTGTGCCCCGCTTCTCACTTCTCAGTTAGTTGTTTTTGATCCGTTATCAACCTACCTTCATCACCATCGATTTTTATGTTGTAATACTGTTGTTATGATCTTGATAACTATTTCATCGGTGCATATGTTCTTTTCGGTTTAGAAGCTAGCATTTGTGTAACTTATCACAACGAGTTCCTATCCCTTACCACCATATGCCAATACATTTATCTTGATGATACCTTCTCGTGACATCAATCATATAAAGTAACATCCAGGTCTAGTAAACATAACATACATGATAGATTCTATTGTTAAAGCATAAGGATCTCTATTCTTGGGTCCTCTTTCGACACTATAGATGTTTGAATAAGCAAATAACATGCCACATTGTAAGAACTTTTGATGTGTTAAATACGTTATTTTAAGTTTATAAACATTTTGAACGATTGTTGTAACATCTCGAGCCATTTTTTGTAACTAAAGTATATAAGCAAGAGACCAAAAATAGAGACCAAAAATGTACAGGCTGGCCAGTGTGTTAGCCGAAGTTCCAGCGGTTACACCACTTGCCGTTAACAAAAAGAAGGAATTATTGTATTGTTATGTAATTATTATCTCCATAATTAGGAGATTGTTGTGAGATCTGGTAAAAATCTTGATTGATTCATTGATATCAAAGGTATAAAAAGACACAAAACAATATTTTAATTATGGAGATAATACTAATTACAATTACAAAACAATACAATAATGTTTTCCTAATATTGATCCGCTAATTATGTGCTATTACCGGTGAACTCAAACAATTTGGACACACAATTTTGTCAACTGTTTTCAACGTTCATCTTCTGTAAGTACACACACCATCTACAACTTCAACCGTCAATTTTGTTATATTTTTTTTAATTTTGTTTAGAATTGATGTGGCGTTTTTATGGTTATATTTTGGACCAAAACGGGCCGTGCTCTTAGCGGTATCCAGATAACTTTCTCTAAAAAAATCGCTTGTAGTCACGTTCTTGACAAAATGTCACGTGTAAGCCATGAGGTTTTACAATGGGTGGGATTCTTTGGAATTGTAAAAGGTTTTACAAGCTAGTTTTTGAAATTGAGAACCGCGTAAACAATTGTAATCTTTGTTGCAATTATAATATATCATGTGTGTATGTAAAACTCGGTGCAATACCAACATGAAAGATACGAACAGTAAATGTAAGAGGTATAAGGGTGGTTCGGTTTTAGTCTCATTGGATGGTTTGAAAGAGATCATATCTATCGGTTATTTAAATTTGTTTTTTTTCCTTCTAGAACTTGTCAAGTTATATGAAAATAGAAGGTAACGGACAACAAGTTGCGTCGCCACCCCTTTGAGACTAAGATTGCGTTTTGAATTTGATTTTTAGATTATTGCGATTTGAAAATGCAGATAATCAGTTTTTGTGTTTGGGATTGCGTTTTAAAAATGCAGATAATCAGTTTTTTAAGCTACCAAAACTCAATAATCTATAACTCCATCTCTGTTTTTTTCAAAACGCATAATCTGTTTTGAATAATCAATCCCAAACACCCCCCTAAAAGTTAATTTGAGTTATCCGTTTAGTTAAGCTAATCGGATTATTATTATTGTTATCAGTTAAAATTTGATTTTAAATGTTTCGAATTATCCGATTTATTGAGGTAATCGGATTATCATTAGTTTTATTATTAATAAGTTTGGATTACTTGAAGTAAGAGTATTATGAGGCGGTGTTACGTAGAGTTCAGTAGATATTGGTATTTGAATAGGACTTAAATTAGTTGTAGCCTTGTAGGGTATTATATATATAAACCCATCATAATAAGTCTTTTTTAATTTTAGTCGTCATTCTCCTTATATTATATTTTTTGGTTGGCTTTTCATCGATTTCACTGGTGTACCGGTAAGTTTAACACTTTACTCTCTCCGATTAAATCAACACACACATACGTATACGCAGTGGCGTGTATTGTATTATGGTGCAGTCCAATATTTAAACGTGGTTATGTATTAAACGGATGCACTCTGTATTAATGTATGATATTCTTTAGAGGTGTTCAAGCCTTGAAACGTTCCGAACCGTCCAACCCGACCTAAATCATTAGAAGTGAACTGATTCGGTTTACTGTTTGCGGTTTGGACTTTGGAGGCAGGTTTGGTTTTGAAGCGACAACCAAAACCGAACCGGTGGAAATATATACATTTTTTATCTGTATTCTGTATAGTTTTAATTATAAATATTTTTTTTTTCATACATAGGACATTTATAAATATAACATTTATAAGTTTGATAATAATAATACATACATACATCAGTTTAGCCTAGAATTTCTGTCAAAACTGGCCGAACCGAACCATGAACACCCCTGCTTTTGTTGTTAATATCCCCCTTTTGTTAAAACTTGGACAGAGTGCTTATTAGGAGGGAATGAAGATGTTTTCTTGGGTAGGGAAGTTAGCATTTGGTGCAAAGAAGGATGACAAGCTTGATGATGACAAAGATCCACTCATTGGGTCTAAAGATCTGGAAGAACATGCATTTGGTGAATTCTCATATGCTGTTGTGCAAGCCAATGAGGTTGTTGAGATCACAGCCAGGTGGAAATAGGTGAAAAGGTCACCTTTGTTGGTGTTTATGATGGTCATGGTGGTCCAGAAGCCTCTCGTTACATCTCTAACCATTTTTTCTCTCATCTCAGTCGTGAGTCACATCTTTTATTATCACATAAATCTTGTTTAAACTATGCCAAAGTGAGTCAGTAGCAAAAACATGACTACAAGTTGATTAGGTTCCAACCGTTTTATATTTTTGTAGGTATTGTTCAAGAAAAAGGATTAAAAATATCCTCAGAATCACTTAAAGATGCTGTTTCTGCTACTGAAGAGGGATTTATGTCGTTGGTTCATAGGAGTATTGGTATAAAGCCGTTAATGGCAGCAGTTGGGTCTTGTTGTTTAGCCGGGATAATATCTGAAGGCACATTATATGTTGCTAACTTGGGTGATTCTAGAGCTGTTATTGGTCGTTTAAAAAGGCATGGATCGAATAAGATTGTAGCGGAACAAATAACTGAAGATCATAACGCGTGTATGGATGAAATTAGACAAGAGCTTAAGCAAAATCATCCGGATGATCCTCAGATTGTTGTTATGAGACAAGGCGTGTGGCGTATCAAAGGCCTTATTCAGGTTTTGTATTCAAACTCATGTTTAATTTATCAAATTGTGTTTAAATGTATCATCTTTATTGACTTGTGGTTTTAGGTTTCAAGAAGCATAGGAGATGCATACTTGAAGAAGCCGGAATATGCTCTCGACTCATCTTTCCCACGGTTCCACCTTCGTGAACCTATCCGTCGACCCATTTTAGGAAACAACCCGTCTTTGTACAGTAGAGAGTTGAAACCGGAAGACAAGTTTATTGTGTTTGCATCGGATGGATTATGGGAACATATGACAAATCAGCAAGTTGTTGAGATTGTTCACAATAACCCCAGATCAGTAAGTTTTTTTTTATCTTACCAATTTAAGATAAAAATAACCCAACAAACCTTTTTGACGTTTTGTGTAGGGTATTGCGAGGAGGCTTATTAATCTAGCAATAAAGGAAGCTGCTCGGAAAGGGAAGAAGAAGTACAGGAAGTGAAGTCGATGGAAGAAGGGTGTAGGCGTGATGTTCATGATGATATCACGGTAGCTGTCGTTTTTCTTGACCAACAAGTAAATACACGCATCAATGAGGCATCGATGCGTGGGTTTGCCAAGTCAATCACACCTTCAAGTTTTAGCACACCTTGTAAGTAAGGGGTGCGTCTCCAGATTGACATGTTTTAAACATAAAACAATGAGTTTTTGGCTGAATCTATTTTTTCCTTATTCTAACAATAGAATTTATTGTCTTCTTATTATAGTTACACATTGTTTTAGTCATATGTATCAACGTTACTTTTTCAACATTACTATAGCTTCATAACAAAAAGAAGCGTGCCCACACGTATACATACATAAAAAGCGGTAACACAATTATTAACACAATCAAATGTTAAGTAGAGAAACTGCGACAAGTATCATGCACCAGGAAATTGTTTCCATTCAATGCTTTACTTTGCTTAGCTTTTATATGCAACTTGTTTGATATTATGTAAATTATATTTTCTTTGGAGTAATACTTTATTTAGTAAATTGTGTTTGATAACATGATTCATCTCTTGTTTCGTAAATTAAAACCTATATGGCTATTAAACAAAAATGCTAATAAACCAAATCTAACACGCTTTAATCCTGTTCCATTCTACAGGTGAGGAGGTAACCTAGGTTACGAGACTAAAACATGTTTTGCAATAACATTTTCGAACAACTACGAATGTATTTCATAGTTTGACAAAACATTAAATCAAATGCCTTCTTGCTAAACGTTGATAATTTAGAAAGTAATCATGCATTCATCATTGACTATAGCTAGAAAACCAAAGGTAATGACAACCAACATGCCTAAAATAAGGCCAAAGAGTAAGTTTGATGAACGAAATCGGAATAAGGGGAAGTCGCTTAGGTAACGCTTGGCCACCAAGAAATACGTTGATAAGTCAAAAGTGATTTTTTGAACATTAACTTTCATTCAACATAAAACGAGTTCTCAAAGTGAGGACCGCATCAAACAATTACAACACATATAGTGGGTACTTACACCAATCATCCCAAACTACATTTTTATACCTTTACCTATACATCAACCAAAAAAAATGACATTGTGGCAAGTCCATTTATATAAGCCTTCATCTCCTCTAGGACTAGTAACTTCATTTGTTTATTTATGTTTTGGTGTACTACTTTTTTATTTCTTTTTATGTATCTAGCCCTTCAACTTTTAATATTGACGCTTACACCTCCTTAACTTTCTAAGAACTATATAAGCGTCATTTTGGACCCTTATCAAGTTTTATGTTGCTTGTTTTCATGTACGTGGCGGTATAAATTCAAGTTGGTTTATGTTTCGACTTGAACTTTTTTTATGAAATGAGTCAGGTCAAATATTATACATTTAAGTGCGTATTTTTACGTATGCTTGCAGCTGGTCTACATGGTTTTTTGTTCTTTAGTGTGACGAATGCAACCGGTACCATCCAAAACATCCGTATCGGTACATTATTTTGCCTTACGGTTTTCTCGACGTATCACAATATAGTATTTTTTGTACCGTAAGCTATGGCAAAAGTTGGTAACCGAACATCGGTAAAACATTTTGTTTTTTTGTTCTCGATAGATGTAAAGAATGTGTCAATATCCTCATGGGCATATCTCTTTCGGTTGTTATGCCAAGTGCCATTGTAACGAACTGGTACCGATTGAAAGCCTACAACAAAACACGGGAAATCCCTATAGTTTATTACTAACTAAAAAAACAGTTACTCTCTTGCTAGAGGAGGTTACAACATGAGGTCCTCCATAATGAGACTAACGACGTTTATTATTGGAATGACATAGGGAGAAGCGACTGGTGCAGCCTGTAATCATTCACCGACTGATGATGAGTTGGGCAGCAACAACAATCTATCAAGTTTTCCATAAAGAAGTTATTGAACGGTCAGTCATTATAGCGTTGTTTTTTAATACAATTAGATTTTGTAAGATACTTGAACGAATTCGATTACAAAACCCTTGATTCTTTTTATTTTTATTTTTATTTTTAATAAAGTTAGATTGTGTAAGAAACTCGAATGAACTCGATTACGAAACACTTATTCTTCTCGGTTTCGACTTTGAGACATATATAAGTTATTAGGGGGGGGGGGGTCGGAGCACTCCCGTCAAAGTTGTCGAGCCCCACCCAACCCCCACCTTACCATGTCAAAATCAAACCCAACCTCACATTACCGAGCGGTTAAGTTTTTAACAATCACCGAGGGAGTGACGACGGTGTTACCGATCGGTAACAATATCCATGTGAAGCTACCCGAGTAGTCCCGTCGCCTGTTTTGGTAGAAGTTTAACGTACCATCACATAAATAGATCAAATATGAAACTTGTGTCACAAGAAATGTCCAAAATTATGCATTTTATTTTTTATCACTAGAATTTACCAAATTCCAACACAATCAAACCTAGAAAAATAACATTGATGAAAAAATAAAAAAAATAAAACCCTAATCAATTACCACCCAAATGGCTTGAACCTTAATTTTTCCTCATTGAAGTACCAATGTAACAAATAATATAATAATAAAAAAATCAATTCCACCTCCAGCACCTTCTTTCTTTCTTTCCCATTTTCTCTGTAATAATTGCAGACATGAACAGGGCAACCAAATTAGCCTTAATTAACAGCAACATCAGCTACCCTTTTCATCTTAAAGCTGCTCTCTTTCATTCAACACCTGTTCTTGATCGTAGACGCCGTACCCACTGGGAATCGGTATTATATCTTTTTCTTTTTTTTTATTTGTATCGTTCATTATAAAGATTACTCTGTTTTTTTTTTTTTTTTTTTTTTTTTTGAAATATGTAATTTGAGGATCAAGCATATTAATCAATCTTTTTATGTACTAGCAAGATTCTTGCAAATGAATAACTTTGAATTAATGGGTTCATTGCTTATTGCATAGAGAATTTAGTTTTTAAATTTCCTATTGAGGTGTTTTTTTTTTTTTGGGGGGGGGGGGGGGGGGGGGGCTCAGAATTAGCGTTTTTGTGATTTTTGTCATCTGGATTGGCTTAATTGGGACTAAATGTGATAGGGTATTGAGTTTTGATTTCTTTTAGCATGTGTTTCGTCGAATAAAGAAGTGATTTTGATCTAAAATAAAAAAAGATTAGAGCTTTGTAAGACCCCATAGAAATGAAGGACAGTAAATATGTTGACTTCATAGTTGTCGAATGCGCAAGGCACGAGGGTGAGTGTATAGTATAAAAGGCGAGGGCTTTTTTAGGCAAGGTGTATAGTATGTATAAAAATACAAATTTTAGGAGGTTTAGACATGTTTTAGGCTCCTTGAGGGCTACTTTAGGATGTTCAGGTTGATTTCAGGCTTGTTTATGGTTGGTATAATTCTTTCATATATGTTCAAACATGTTCACGATTTTTGGCCGGAATTTTGTTGAAACTTGGCCTAAAAGTGTGCCCGATTATCTAAAGCGGGGCTTTCAAAGCGAAGCGAAAAGGCTGCGTTGGATCTGAAAAGTGGGCCTAGGCATGCTCCGGGGCGAGCCTAGACAACAGAGATTGACTTGAGTATATATTACATGATCGCTATGTGTATTATTATAGTTTTTATTTTATCATGACTTGCTTTGTGAATTTGAATAACTCGGTTAGCTTTCTGATTGCAACCTTTTCTTCCTCTTGAATTTTTTCGCAGGATGGGCGCTCTTATAGGAGTTCCTCAAGGGTAAGAATCTTGGGCATGACGATGACCCTTTCTTTTCCAAGATTTTAGTTTAGTCAATTGCTTGATTTTGGTGTACTGATTGTTTAATTTGGTCATATGATTGTGCATCGATTTCTTAAAATTCATAGTTGAAATGTATTTTTGCTAAACATTGTTTGCCGTGAAAAGGGGCGGACCTAGCTTGAAGCTAGGTGCCGCGTCCGTTGCTACTCAACTTCGCGCGCGTAGTGGAAAATTAGTGGAAAATTTGTTTTTTTTACGATATTTGGAAAACGTTACTACTAAGATGAAAAAAATGAAAAACGTTACTACGAAATTAATTTCTAGATCCGCCACTAGCCGTGAAGAGAAATTGAGCTATTATTGTCTAAAAGAGCATGATTTTTCATTAGTACGAGTTCCCTAAAATATTTAGCTTTCATGAGTTGCTTTATTCAGTTAGTATGCATATTCTTACATATTTTCTAATTCTGGACATTTTGTCTTTCAATAACGAATAATGTGTATTTTACAATTTTATTTACAATTTTATGTTACTAGTCAATTAGGCATTCTGTTGGTGGACATGCAAAGCATAGTTATCAAGAATAGGATTATCCTTCTTTTCTGCTTCATGGAAATTTAAAGTAAACTACATGAAATATTATTGTGGTATTGTTTTACTCACTTTCGAAAATGAATTTTATTATTGATTTCTTCATGGTATTTTCAGAGACCCAACTTCAATGGAAGAAAACAAAGGAAGTTTTATGCTAAACCAGAAATGTTGAGGAATGTTCATGCTTTTTGCGGAAAATTTTTTCAGGTAATCCCATAATTAGACATACATGTTTTTGAATATCATGTTGAGTTGGTTTAGCCACTTATGTCAATATTCAATGTTAAATATGAGATTATAGGGAGTTTTGTAGCAAGGGGAATACCGATCCATGTACGTTGTTAGTTATTACTTATTAGCGTTTGGTTGTGTATAGCCCATGGGCCCAATCAGGGGCGTAGCTTAGTTGGGGCAGGGAGGCCCCCCCCCCCCCTCCGAAATTTTGCGCAGAAGTTCGATTTATATAGTATTCGTATAGCAAATTTTGGAAATATAGGGTTTCGACCCCCCGAAACTATGACTTCCGACCCCCCCGGTGACTTTCGACCCCCCGGAACCCTCGGGTCAAGCTTCGCCACTAGGCCCAATATAGGTTTTTCTAGGGTTTCTTTTTGTCCGTTGTAATTCATTCACTTAATCCACTTTTACTTTTACATGGTATCGGAGTCAATGGGTTTAGTTGTATCCCGTTCAAAATTTGGTCAATTTTGGTAACACACATATTTAGGTTCATATATATCCTTCCAAAAGTTCAAACTTTTATATATATTGTTTAAAGTTTATAACCTCTTAGGTTGTTTTTTTCAGCAAAATTTGTTCGCTTAGTAAATAAATATTATTTTCATAATCATATTAAATATTTATAAAATTCAAAGAAAGCGGACACAGTATTGGGTCCCGACATGTTTTTTGTGTCTTTGAGCTCTCAACACTTAGTTGCACCGATTAGCATCAAATTAAAGTCATGGTAATGTTTCTCTGATGCTCAAAACTAAGTTTTTTATATGCATTTTATGATGCGAGGATAATCCCTTGTCATAAACTTCTGTCTTATGATATATGCTACAAAGTTTCATGAATTTATGTTGACTGCTTGTTGCTCTGTTTTCTATATGCTTAGGGCTGTTATGAGCGTCACGGAATTTGAACCATCTTCAAGTCATAGCAACTCATGGGTTTAGAAATCTTAATGGTGGGCCCCCGTGGATTCAATGGGACCAAGGCCAACAGTAAGGGTGCCAAAGCTTGGGCTCGCAAAAAGTAAGTATCCGTTCATCATGAGTAGTGATTTAGTGATGAAATTCATATGCCTCTTGTGTTATTTAGGGTTAATTTGTTAGACAAAACTACACGAAATAGAAACGAACTTTAAAAGTTATCCCTGGTTTTAGAAAACTAACTTTACGTTAGGCTCATATCGAAGCCAAGTTATATATTGTTACGACTTTATCAACCAAGTTTCATGTCATTACCATGCTAGCAATCCCGAGTTGGTCACTTTTAATTTTTCTAAAATCGTCGACATAGGATTAGCATCATACTTTTTATTTTATTATGCGTATGCCATGTGACATTTGATGTGACATTTGATGTGACATTTGCTAGTTATTCTTGATTCTATGATAATAAACATTTGCACATTGTTCTGTTAAAATATCCGCTAACACAACATGGGTATTTTTTACTAATAAAATGTGTGTGTGTGTATGTATATATATCGGTAAAAAGATCTAAAAGAACTTATGTGTTTCATTTTAAAGTGTTTTTGTAAAATTTTTCAGAAGGTTTTCAGTTTTACGAAGACGATTGAAGACGTTGAGACGATTTTTCACTCTGCTTTTGGTTCTAACGCTGGGTTCTACTTTTGGTCATTTGTAAACGATGGATCACCAAGGAGCTCATCGGGCTATTATAATAGTAATCGGGCATCATGGAATTGGAGACAACAGTTTGAAGATGATGATGATGATGAGGACGATGAGGATGATGATGAGTCAGAACGTGTGGAACCTGAGTTAAGAAAAGACAGAATTGCCCTTGGTTTAAGTTGTTCTGGCCCTTTAAGCCTTGAAGATGTTAAAAACGCGTAAGCTTTTCTAAATACTATTATTACCCTTTCAATTTTTATTGTCTTTGAAGGTAGAAATTAATTTTGTTATATAATCTTTATGTATTCCAGATACCGGGCTTTGTGCACTGAAATGGCATCCAGATCGTCACAATGGTTCTTCCAAGGTAACTTTCAAACACGGGTTGGGTCGGGTCGGG
>JAUTDX010006143.1:0-21977 GCA_030844895.1 Ambrosia x helenae
GGGTTGAGCGTCGTTTTCTTCAATAACATCGCAAAACGATGTTGTGGTTGTACCATAAAAGTTTGTTATTGCAGGGGACGAGGGTTTAGAATGCCATTATTTTGAGGAATAAGGAAAATCTATTTTATATGATTTTGTTAGTTTTGGAGTTTGTTTCAATTATAAATTTTATGCATCTTTTCATCTAACTTTTATAACTAAAGCATGCATAAGTAGGGCTGCAACAAACTAAACTTTCAGCGAACAGTAATGAACCGTCCGGCGGGAAGTTAGTTTGTATTCGTTTATTTAATAAATGAATGAACCCGAACAAAAAAAAAATTTATTCTTTTAGTTAAACGAACGAACATGAACAGATGTCGTGTTCTATTGTTTATGTTCGTGAAGTTTGGTGACTGTTCGTTTATGTTCGATAGTTTAATGGAGGTTTTAATTTTTTATAATTTTATTTTATATTCTTTAATTTATATTTATTTTACCCAAATAAATAAATAATTATGTGAGGTAAGTATATAGCTATATGAGATCAGCGAACCCTACTTTTAGTATAATTATAAAATAAATATTAATGAATGCTTCAAGTTTAAGACATTGCGTTATTATTGTTCACCTATATTATTTTAAATACTAAGCATGTTTGTATAGTTAGGTTATATTTTGCGTGGATCTAGTTAATTTATTAATATATGTGAATTCCGATCTTATTCGAAAGTTAATATATGTTCGTTTGTGTTTGTTTTCGTCCATGAACATTTGTTTGTATTCATTAATGTTCGTTTATGTTCGTGTGCATCATGAACAAAATTAACAAACGAACACAAAACGATGTGTTTTCTTAACAAACGAAACACAAATAAAAAATCTTGTTCGAGAGCGTTCATGAACTGTTTGTAAACACATAATTTCCTTAACTAACGAACACGAACAAGACCTTTTTTGTGTTCGTTCAGTTCGTTTGCAGCCCTACGCATAAGCATGCATTTTTTTTTTACTATGCAAATAGTAATATTGTACGGGAATCCTTATGTTGATTAGATTTAACACAACCTCATTTGTTTCTTTGTTTGCGGTCTCTCCTTCACGGGAGTGGTTTCATTTTGAATTAGTTGTCAGCTCTTGTTGTAAGGTGATGCCAAGTGTGAAAATCTGTTAAAACAGCAACCTCAGGTTGCGGTTTCTCCACAATTTTGTCAGTTTGTCAGATGCCAAGACAATAAACCTGCAATAGACTCGTTTTTTAGTGTGAACCGCAATCTCTTATTGCAGTTTTATGCTTTCAGCTGCCACGTCCACAGCTCCATCCCTGTCAACAACATCCATGTTCCACAGCCCCATCTTAGTCAGCAACATCCACAACCAAGTCATCCTAAACTGCAACTGAGGTTGCGGTTACACCAAACCACCAAATCAAAGTCTGAGAGACTGAGACCCCATTTGCACAAAGATTTCTTACTGTGCCACTATAAACGGTAAAAAAAAAAAATTATGCTTTTGTGAGTTGTTTTACGGTTTTGTCCATGCTTTTGGAAATTACCGTTAAAGTCCCCGATGTCCATTCGTGAGTACAAATTCGGCACATAACCAGAAGGTAGTAAAAAATATGTTGGTAATTTGTGTAAAATTTTCATTTTAGCCATTTGTTAAAGGAATATACAACCCTAAACACCCTTTCATCTCTTTTACTTTTTCCTCGTTGTCACCTATCCCGGCCACCCCCTATACAACATCTCACAGTCACCTTCCTTCTTTCCACAACCAAACTTCTTATTTTCGTAGTCGGTACGTACCTGATCGAGTACCTTACCACATAACATATGTGTAGTTATCTCTTTATTCATTACATAAAAAGTCGATCCATGTATACAATGGTCTTGAATTATTGATACTTTTCTCTTTTGATTGGCAAAATACAAAGGAGGATTCACATCAAAATGTTAAATATTTATCTATGCTATACAATTGGAAAAAGGCAAATGTAATGACAGAAAGAAAAGACATGAGACAAAAAGGTAGCTAGGAGACGCTCCCCTTCATTTTCTGCCTTTTGTTGCACAAGCATGCTTGCATAGATATCATCTATATATAAGTTGAAAACCCTAACCATTACATTTCCACCTCAAAGCACTATGGTTTTTTGTTTTATTATAAAGTAAAAACACACACACACACTTAGGGGCTGTTTGGTTGATTATGTTGAATCATTAGAGCTCTAATGGTTAAGAGGTATGGATGGTTAAATGCTGAAATCATTAAGTTGGACCTCTTAATGTTTAGTTTTCTTGTCCTATATTGGTATAGAGTTTGATTAAAGTTCAGTCTAGTTCAGTGCTTAATCATTCAATGCTTAATGGTTCAACAACATCTTAAGTCTTAATATTCAGCCTTAACATTCCATTCAGAGGCTGAAACCAAACGCGCTGAATGTTGAATCATTCAGCACTGAATGGTTAAGAGCCTCATTAAGAGACTACCAAACAGCCCCTTAAACACTCACAACAAAGGATTCTACGCAAAACATAGTTTTCTTAGAGAACAGAAAGAACAAAATAAATTATTCATTCTTTAAATCTTATTTTTTAATATATATAGCTAAATTGTTAAAATCTAATGTTTTTTTTTATCTCTTCAAATATTTCTAAAATAATCTAATAAACACCATACTTTATTTATATATAAACTACAAATACAGAATTGGTAAATCGTAGTATACATTCAAAAATGAAAAAAAAAAATATTGAACAATTTAATTTAATAGTCTTTTTATGTATATAACATAGAAATTTGGGGTGGGATAACCAATGGCGGATCCAGGAATTTTTTTCACTGAGTTCCTTTTTTAAATGCTACAAACTTATCACTAGTAAAAAAGTTGGTCTTTGGTCGCGGTGATATAGCCTAAAGATGCAGGCTGCAATCGCGTCTTAATCCAGCGCGTCTTTAGGTTGATTGTCTTATCATTCCTAACCGCGTCTTCACTCTTCTTCAGGCTTGGCCATGTTTAAATATTAAATTCAATCATCCGCGTCTTCTTCTTGTTTACCTGGCTGCTTGTTTCTGTTGCTTTTCAACACAGAATCATTTCCTGCTTGTTCACCTGGCTGCTGGCTTTCTGTTAATATACATTTACCCAAATCATATACATTTGCTTTTATAACGAAGTACAATCGGTTAAATCTTGGTTTATAGACTCAACATAATAGTCTGGCCATATCAAACATCAATATTAAGGAGATAGTAAATTAACCCCTAAAACTAAATTCTTAATACACATCAAGCATGTCAGCATAATGACTACAATTTCTTTTTCATTTTCATTACATGTTGAACAACTTGACAAGTTCATCACATCTATCTATTTTTAGCTGTAATCACAATGAGCAACAGCCCCGTTCCAATCACCCTGTTCAATAGTTAGGTAAATAAACAACGAGAAAATATTGTACTAGTGTATGACCGAATAGTTAGGTAAATAAACAACGAGAAACGAAGAAGAAGAACCTGTTGTCGTCATGAAGATGCGGCGGAGGAACGGTGGGAATCGCCAGCGGAGGAGGAGGAAAACCTTGGATATAGTGGTTCTAATTTAGATTAAAGTTTCTATCTAAAACTATTAAAAAAAAGAATAAAATATCAATAAAAAGGGAGTTGAGGGGATCGAACCTGTGGCACTTCATATACAACACCACCCCTCATCTGCTGAGCCACATCTTCAGAATTGTAATGGGTTCCTCACAAATTTTATTTAGGGAAATTGGATTTTAACATCCTGAACTATTGACAATTGACCGCTGACGCACTGAACTACAAAATTGACCAACACCGCACTGTACTTTTAACTTATTGGCCTGTATCACCCTCAGACTAACCATGGTTAATTTTTGCTGACGTGGCATGGTGAAGTGTCCATTTTTGCTGACGTGGCAGGTGATGTGTCCATGCCATGTCAGCTTATTCCCCATGCCACGTCAGCAAAAATGGACACGTCACCATGCCACGTCAGCAAAAAATAACCATGGTTAGTTCTGAGGGTGATACAGGCCAATAAGTTGAAAGTACAGTGCGGTGTTGTTCAATTTTGTAGTTCAGTGCGTCAACGGCCAATTGTCAATAGTTTTAGGGTGTTAAAATCCAATTTCCCTTTTATTTATGGGTTCCTGTGGATTTTATATATACATTTCTACTAAAATTTCGAAACTCAATGGGTTCCGGAAACCCGTAACCTTGTACTTGGGTCCGCCCCTAGGGTTAAACTGTAAATTAAACTAAAACTATTAATCTTTCAATGTTAGGAAAGTAAAAAAAAAGCTACAAATATAACCTCTCATTAAACTCAAAGAAGTAAAAAAAAGGGAACGTCTATGTTTATTATACTAGTGGGAATGCCCGTACGTTGTTGCGGGTGCGTTTGTTTTGTTGCCTCAAAGTTGTTGTTGGTGTTTGTTGTGCGTGTATGGTATTTATGGACGATTCATTATGGTGTACTAAGTATGTAGAAAGCAACAACGTAATATTTAGTATAAAATTATTTAGTATCTATGAGTTCTTGAGTACCTTGAATAAGTTTGTAAAACTACCGTTGGATACTTATATTTCGACATTTATCAAACTATGTTGTATATAAAACAAAGCTTTATAAAATAGATTTTTAAAATGTAATACAAGTTAAAATGATGTAGTCAAAAAATTCAACTTCTAGTAAGTTCTATAGTTTTTTTCATTGCATGTAGTTTATTTAACAAGTATTGTGTTTGCTATGTTCAACCGGTTGGTTGTTTCCGCAAACTGAAATTAATTATGTTAATAAGTTGAATTAAATTGATAAGAATTGGGACCACCAATATTAAACTGACCCGAGTCCATTTAGACTAAACCCTTCCTAAAAATTTTGTGTTGGATTGATGGCGTGTTAATTCACACCCCTAGCTCCATGTCCTGAACATATAATTCTGATTAAAAGCAAAACAAAAAAATGAGCCTATGTGCCAAATCCAATTGTTAAAAAGGTTTGCACATGTAACGACTTATAGAAAGTTATTTGGAAAATACTATATAGTTAGATTGAAGTCATACTTGATGGTTAGTAGGAATAAAATAATAAAATCAAATATCTAGTATCAATAAAAAGATATAAAACCCCAAAAGCTACATGATAAGATTAGCGAGTCTTAGGGCAAAGATAACATTATATACAACACGAATGTCCTGTATCAATTAAGTTGATGCGTCTGTTTCAAAACGCATTCTCTTTAAATCTCTCATTGTTTTAATTTCCTACATATAAATTTTTACTTAACAATAATAGACCGAAACTCGAGCAAAAAAAAAAGAGCAAGCCATTAGATTGGATAAATAATGCCAACCATATTGTTCAACCATCTCTAGTCCCTGACTTGGCTATCTCCTTTGGGGTCCTACAAAAGATCATCAACAAAGAAACTTCACGATAATTAATTTAAATCTCAAATATTTTACAATTTATCAAATGAAGTTACTGAGCCAATATAAAGTAAAAGCGTATGCCAAGTTCAATATTTTATTGGGAAAAAATAATGCAATACATACGTTTTAGGCTGATGACCCAGGCAGAAAGCTTTCGTCATTGTCTCCTTTTCACAAAATCATAAATCGTTCCATTTCACGCTCGATATGCTAATTGCGCGCATCCATTAAAGCCTGCTACTAAGAGGCACTAACCTATGTCCACATGCTTGGTCGTCCCTTTTCACAGATAAATGGGAAGCATATTCTATTTCTCTATGGTTGGAGATGAGAAGATGAGAAGCATGTAATTTTTGAGACATGAGAAAGTGAGGATACATATATACTTCTGGACACTCAAAGGTCTTAATATTAAGCATTCAATTAACATTTATTGTGTTTTATGAGGGTGAATTACATCTTGAGATGGATATAAAGTATGTATTAGATACATATACGTACAATTGGCATTAAATGCTGTACAAGAGGGCATAAAATGAAGAAATTGGATAAAAATTATAGATTTATACTAAGACTCTTGATATGCCATCTTAAAAAAGATGTAAATTTACCTTCTTAGCCATTAAACACCCATTATATGGTAGTATAGATATAGATATAGATATAGATAATCTATATATGTGCGAAATATAGTAATTATGTGTATGTAATAGTATTAAAATCAGAGAAAATATGAATTATTGCCCAAAAGTAAGGATTCTCAATTGTTTTCACAAAAATATATCTTGAAAGTATATATATGCACCCGTGCACGTTGTTGCTACAAATATATTGTGCTGCAATATCTAAGAAAACATGTTAAAAAGTGAATCAAACACAGTCCTGAGAAATACCCTCCAACAATAAGCTTAATAGGTTCATCACAATATGTTTATGATATGTATAAATATATAATATATAGTTACTATGCTTTGAGCCTTTGCCATGAATAATAGAATGTGATTGAGTGCCTATATATAGAGTCGTGTAACTCTGCCTTAAAGTATCAATAATTCAAAAATAGCATGTCAAAACACCCATAGACCCGATCACATTTCATATCTCTACAATATATACAAGTACCTATATATATGAACATAGATATATGAGCGTACATGCATATATTTATATACAACGAGAGATCTAAAGATTTTTTTATCAGTTTCATATATTTGTAGCAACAACGTGCACGGGTGCATATATATGAACATAGATATATGAGCGTACAATCTATTGACTTTTTGACGTTTTTCATCCTAAAAGCTAATCCAAACACTTTTTTTAAAACTCTTTTCAAAAAATCATAAGCCAATAAGCACTTCTGACCAAAAGCACTTTTGCATTTCCTAACGCAATCCCAAACACCCTCTTAGTGTGAATAAATATAGGGTCTTCAATTTGATTTGGTTGATTACGGCCTTTTGAATAATATTTATTTGCTCACGGAAACAGTAAAACTTTGATTCGGAAGAAAATAATGTCCGTACTCGTTTAACTGATTATTGTTCTTAATTATGCAATACATTAAAAGAACTAGAAAATTGAGTTGTATAGGATTCAACCCTGACCATTTCAATTAAAGAAGTATTGTCTTTTGTCATCCCACAAATTAGTTTTCAGGGTTATCTTTCGAAAAATTTCAGGGTCAATTAATAAATATATGATAGTATAACTAACATATAGAAAGAAAAGAAATATGTGGGATCACTTAATTGGTCTATAATTATAAATATACAATTACATGCATTCAACCACTTTATAATTAGAATCATAATTGCCTAAACGACGTCCACAAACTTTATTTTTGTATCTTCTGGAAAGTATGACGACAATACGACATACATGCATGCATGTCATGGTAAAAAAAGACTAATCGATCTTGAATGCATGTCATCATAATTTATTGACGCGGATACATAGTTGATTGACAATAAAATGGAAAAATATGATTAAAGAAAATGACATTTATAACAATTATTACTGACCTACTTATTCCAATATTAGATGTGAATATAAAATCTAATTAGGAAGTGTTTTCTTACTAGGGGGCTGTTTGGTAGCCTCTTAACCATTTAGTTCTGAATCATTTCAGCATTTAAACTGTTTGTTTCAGCATCTGAATGGAATGGTTAAGTGCTGAACCATTAAGCTAATAAGGGATGCTGAATGATTTAGCTCTTAACCATTCAGAGCCTCTTAACCATTCAGATCATCTAATGATTCAGCACTTATCAACCAAACAGCCCCTAAATATTTAGTTTTGTTGTAACCCTCTCCATACATACATGCGCATGTACATTCACACACACATAGAATACACATATGAGTTTTCTTTTAAGTAAAAAATTGGAGGTCAAACACAAATTGTATTTGCTTTTTGTCCCCACTTTTCTTTTTCTTGGTTTCTTTCTTTGTTTTGTTTGTTTTTAAATAGAGAAGGTGATAAAACGTCAAATATCCATGAAATATTGTTGCATTATTAAATTTGATTATTATATTTTTCAATTATATATGTGTTTTAAACAACAAACTAACTTATTCCTAATATACTCTTATCAACTACTCACATTTGCATAACGCAGGATTTAAACCCTTCATCTATAGGATAAATGAGAAACTCTACCACCATACCATATCTTTTGTGGACTTATATACATAAAGATCTCAAAAGAAATACTATCATCATTTTGTATAAAACTCATGGTATTATATACTCTATAAACGTTTTAGCGTTAAGATAAATTTATTACTTCTCTAGATCGTTTGTCTTCATAAATTATAAACTTAGACATCTCAATCTCTTTTACAAGACAAAAAGGGCATTCTATACAAAAACATTGACAATGACAAATATTTGCGAGTACAAGTACTGTTAAAAGAAAAACGACATACATATACAAGCAAAATAATGACTTTAGTAGTATCGAGTGACTTGATGAAAAAAAAAATTAATGAGAATATCCATAACTTTCTAAGTATTTTTTTTAGAAATATACAACTTTTACTTCATCCACTCAAATTTTTTTTTATAAGTGGTAACCCAAAAGTTCAATACATTCATTCAAAAGATGAATTTGTGGGCTATTTAACTTATTTCTTTATCTTTGTTGGTTAACATATAAAAGTCATCAAAAGATTGGGTGCTAAAGAGATACATTGGTTGCTCCCAAGCTACAAATATGCATGTGCATGACACATAAAGAACAAGACCCCACAAACATTTCATAGTGATGAGAACAGAAAGCAATTTTGGCTTTCATAAGTCTATAACTTTGGTATGTAGCACACACATACTTTGGATTCCACACTTTAAAGAAGATTTGGGGTTATGAAATAAAGAGAATGTCAGATGACATGTTAAATAGACTTGGATTGGACCGTCCACTTTAATTTCCACATCTCATATGCCACTTGGATTGCATTTCGATCCTAAAAAGTGCCCATAATTACAAGAATCACTAGTAATGTAACAATATCTAAGTTGATATCAGTTCATTATGAGTTTAGTTTTATATATTTTCCATAATGTCACAAACTAATAAATTGTATTAACATATATATCAATCGAATCGGTACCTATGAATCGTTTTATTCCTAGAATAAAATTATATGCTTTTATACTTGGAGATAAAATGTGAACATAGGTGTCACATAACACTTACGAAAATGTTATATATGTGTTAGATACTCAAATGGTGCGTTATATTCTCAGACGAAAACATAGGTAGTTAGATGGGAGGAGTTTTAAAGTTGTATCACGAAACATACAAAATCTATTCGTATATATGTCACTCCCAACATACAACGGCATATGTCACACACTCGGAATAATAGAATATTGTAAATTAGTCGTATGCTCCAAAGAGTAGAAATATTGTTAATTAGTCGAGTCGTAATAAAATTAAAGAATATCATGGAACTCAATTACAAAATCAACCATTGAAATGATATTTACTAGGTTACAAAGAACTTTATGATCATATAACATGTAGGGATGTCATGCATACTTGCGGGGAGCACTTGTTAAAGAATTTATCTTTAAACTCAAACAAAATCATGTAAATTGGATATTTGAAAGTGGCATTTCAAGAATTCAAAAAATTATCATGAGAGCCAAATAATGTGGAGTCATGATGGAAATATAATAAGTTTTCCATATTGACAATTTTGGTACTCATAATTTTGATAAAATGAGTAAGCCTTGCATCAACATGGCCCAAATTTAGGTAATCAACGTATGTCTACAAGAACCAATGTTTAAAAACCGTATGTACTAGCCGATAATACGGTTATCGGATCTGCAGTCGGTATGAAGCACGCCGGTACTCCTCAATTTTAAGCTAAAGCCTTTTAATCTTCCATCGAATACATGTATACCGATCATTGTCAGCTCCTACTTTCACTCTTATTAATTGGTATGTAATGTCAAGTGATTCTGTTTCTTTTTCACTCTGAGCATATTAAGATTATCAGCTCATGTGTTACATTGATTATGTTAATATTATTGTTATATAATTATTAAATTAAATGGTGCATACGGTTGAAAAGAAAAGTATATTAAGATTTGGTTTGTTTTCTTTTAGTTGTTGTTGAACTCTATATTTGTTTGTTAAGTTGTTAAGTTAATATTAGTAACTATGAAGTGACTCCAAGCTCATCGCCTCATCCGTATTTTTTTCTATCATAATCTTTAGCAAGGGTTGTTTTCATATTAGAGTTCAAGTTAGCTTGAATATTTGTGTGTTATTTGTGAATGGCGATGACAGTGAATTTCACCTCTTAAGTGATTGTGAACTTGATGCATTTAACACTCCAATGACTTAAAGATATCGTATTGTTTCATTTAAAAGAACTTTGTCGGAGTATTGAATACTTTTAGCTTATCTTTTGGATTATTATTTTTTATTATGGATTAACTTTTTGGTTACCTTTTGATGTATAATCATACACTTTTGGTTACTTTTTGAGTCGATGTTGTTGTCATCATCATCATCATCATACTCAGTTAATCGTACCAATAGCAAAAGCTAAGGTAGGGTCTGAGGAAGGTAAGATGTAGACAACCTTACCTCTAACCCGTGTGAATAGAGAGGTTGCTTCCAGTGAGACCCCCGGCTCGATGTGGTTTTGTATCCAGCTTTGGACATAAGACACATGACACTTTGTAATCGGGACAAACCCGATTGGTGCATGTACTCCCTTGTCCTTTAGCTATCAACGTCACCACATGATGCATGATTAACCGTCCGTCATTTTTAACGGTATTTTCATGAAATTAATAAAATAACGTTAATATTAGTGCAACTTTACTTTTGCCCCCCAAGGGCCACACATATATACATTATATGTGCACAACCATAAGGGCTTTATAAGTTATGGAATTATAAAGTTCACTACTCTATCAACCGGTTGCACGATTTTTGAGCCAAATTTGGTGCGACTTAAAAACCGGTTTTTAAAACATTGAAAAGTATTTTGAAACATATAGTAAAAGAACTATAATACATGTCAAGTTGAGGTATAATTTTATACTTTTGTTATATAAACAACTTATTTTAGCGTGTGTTATATGAAAATACAGAAACAAGTTTAAAATAATAATATATCACTTGACAATATATAAACTAAAAAATTGCATTATGCTAAGTTAATTTATTAGATAACATGTGCCAGA
Organism: Ambrosia x helenae; assembly: GCA_030844895.1. Lineage (NCBI taxonomy): Eukaryota > Viridiplantae > Streptophyta > Magnoliopsida > Asterales > Asteraceae > Ambrosia > Ambrosia x helenae. The sequence continues at coordinate 11,153 of JAUTDX010006143.1, forward strand.
AAAGACTTCAAGCATTAACGGACAGTACCTGAATGCAGTGTACGAGCTGCCCAACAGCGCATAAAAAGAGGCATTCATTCCACATTGTGGCATCTCATTCCACTTGATTCTCCTCCATTTTTTGTTGTTTTAGGGTCTTGTAAGTGACATTTGAAGCTTGGGATCACTCTATAAACACTTTGGTCAAATTTGCCTAGAGAGAAACTACCTATAATCCTATATTCACCTAAACCTCTTCAAATCCTCACTCAACCTTCACCATGATTTTACACAAAATCATCTTTAGTGAGCCTGTTGTAATGCCATTTCTTGGCTAAGATTTTAGGGTATTGCTAGGGTCAAGACTATTTTGTTTGATGAACTAACTAATTAATCAACATAGTCGTTGGTCTTATGGGTGTTCTTGGTAGGAAGTGGAGGGACTAATGAGTGTACTCGTGGCGTGTAAAAACCCCGCACTTGTAAGCTAACCATTAACTCCACGTGTAGTGATGAGCCCATTTGTGTTGTGGAAACACTCACACTTTGTGGTTGATCATCGCCTATCAAACTTCATTCAAGGTCTGCACGGTCTATATACTTGGTCTTGGTGTTAAGCTAAGTTTTGGCGCGAAGCAAGGATTGGTGAACCCACATTAGGAGTAAACTGTCTATATTTATCTATATTATTATATTGCCGCACAATTAATAAATGTCAATCACTTTTTAATAAATTAATTATTTCAAGTAAATGATGAGCGGACTCGGAAGGAGATGAGTCCCTTGCCATGTCAAGTGGTAGTTTTTCAATCACTACGGCTTTTGGCAAGTTATACACAAAATAAAAGAGTAGTTGGATGTCAATATGACAATATCGCAACTTTAGGTGGTGTGTTTTTCAAGGTTGGGTATACACAACTTTGGGTAATATGTCCCTCACAGTTGATAGGTGAGCTTACCGGGACGAGAGACCCTCATAATAACAATCAAGAACAAAAATCGTTTTTAAGTTATCGCGGAAGGCATAATTTATGAACACATCACTTAGCTAATTATTTACTATTAATTCATACCAAGAGAAGTCAGATCCCGAAGCAAAACTTTTGTTCGTCATTGTTTAATCTCTAGGCTACTTTCGTTTTTCTCACTTTCATAAACTTTTATTAACAACGTAAAAGTGAGTAATAAAAGTCGTGTCTTTGGGTTCAATACTCGCTACTTTCTCAAATCTAAATTACACCCGATATGTACACTTGCCTATTGTGTGAGTTTTAGACTACTAAGCAATTATCATTTAGCATTTTGGTAAAATCTCACTTTTCTTGGGTCTTAAGTACATCCAATTTTTGACACCACTGAATCATATTTTAAAACTTAATAAAACACACACATCACCCACCCTCAATCAATAGTGTCGGTTGTGTATTTGATATGCTACGGGGTGCATTGTATGTTGAATTAGTTGCTGGACCATGAAATAACATAATGGGGGATTGTCTTGGTTTGGTCATGGGCTTATGGGACTCCATAGACTGTGGGGATGTTGGTACCCCGAGATGTCAGTGCTTAAATAATTCTGTTACATGCACTGTTTTCAGAAACGTTGTTGTGTTGCTTCTGTGAAAAGTAAAACCTGTGAACGCCATGCTTTATGGATTGACGTTTTTCAAACATATCTTCCTGGTAGCTTAATTAGATGACGTTCGAGCATGGCTAGGGCGGGGGAATATTTAAAAAAGTTGGATTTCTGTCGGGATTTATTAAAGATCCATGTAACTCTAATAACAATTTGACAATTTCGAAGTTTAATATAACGACTTTTCTAGATAAACCTGTTTGTTCTAATCTTAGCTGTGAGACCTTTCTTTTCTCTAGGCCACGTGTTTCTGCCTCTGACATTGTGACACACATGTTTTAAATCAATCGAAAAACATAAAAATCAATATCGAAACCGGATGTGATTATGCTCAGTACCAGTTCCGGTTTGATTCATCATGGTACTGGTACGGTACTAACAATCGCCACTAGTTACAATATCAAAGTGAATTGATAGATACCTAACAACAACAGTTTTGTACTGGTATTCGTTCTTATGGTTTTTGGTTTTGGTATTGTTCATTACCAGCATCGAACTGGTGTTGAACCGACATAATCAATTCAACATTTGGTTTGTGTTTTTATTCATTTTTGGCATCAGTGTTTTCAAGGGAATTTAGTAATGCTTGAGTACCAGATGATGATTAAGATTATATATTAATGGTTTACCAAATAAAAAACCAATGATAATAGAAAAAAGGGACACATTTTATGTAGGTTTTAGGGTGAGCAAGATTTGAATAGTTAAGGTTATGGTGTATGAAACGTCCTAAAACGGGGGGTTTTTGTCTATTTGATTTATACTCAAGGCAAATAGTTCAAAATAGTCTTTTATTCAAGCACAACAGGTAATATTAAGTCTTTACAAGCCAAAAGTAAAACATTTCCTTGATACATTCGATAATAAATGGGATGCCAGTTGTTAAGGAGCCTTTGCCGCACGCAACCTATCTGTCTTGCATTTAACCTGGTGTGCATTGATATGTTGCAAAACCCATATGCTTTTCTTTACGGTTTTATTATCTTTAGTTAGTAAATTAGTCGTTTTGTTTTAGTTTTTAGAATTTATTTATTTATGTTTTTATAGGGGCCCGTGCTTAGAAGGAGCGGAAATCGAGGCTAAATTTGGGAAGAAACGCGCACACGGACAAATGAGTTGAAAAGAAAATAAAAAAACATTAAATAAAGTGTTTTTTCGTGCCACACGAAGAGTTTACAAGGAGCTCCTGATGACGTGTAATAGCTCGGGTCTGGAAAATCGGAATCTCAACTATTTTCTCCCACACGCGTCGCGAGGGCCCTATGCCCAACTTAGCTATGCGCGAACAACCCAAATTCCAGAGAAAAAGCCTTGTCGATTGTTTAAAAACTTGTGTCCAATCTCTTTAACATAACTCACTTCCACATTCACATTAGCAACCTTGGAGCAATTCGGGAGTGGAGGAATTGATCGGAATCAAGAACTGAAGCTAGGAACCACAAATCAGGTTGATTACAATCATTCAATTTATGTTTCTTGACTTCGGATATTTTCTCGGTTTTATGGATTTACTGATATACTAATGCTTTTGTAAACAACCTTTTTACAATTGATCTGATGTGTATGAGTATTAAGATCTGATTCATTGGTTTATGTTCCATATGCTTCTTGGTGAATGTCTTTCAGTTACATTTGCATATTTAGGTCGTTTACTATGTGTTTGTGATTCTTTTATGGTTTTACTTGACTCGTAACCACAGGAACAATGATTAATGATTTGTAAGAGCTTTGCATCCTGCCTGTCTAGATATCTGTGCGGTGATACATAGTCGGTTAGTCTTTGATATTAGGTATTTAGGTGTAAAGGCTCTAGGAGGAGGCTTCCTAGATTTCTTAGTATCTATAACACCCTAATTGATGGGGGAAATATCAAAGTGCCACATGTATAATTGCTCAATAGCTCATGGTAGTAATAAAGAAATGGAATTACACTAGATCTTAAACAAAACAAAACAAAACATGAAATATAAAATTATTTATTAAAGTCTAGGTCCAAAGCCCTATATGAAGCATCAAGCATTACCTGAAAATGTACAAAATAATCGTCAACAAAGAATGTTGGTGAGCATACTTAGAGCTTGTACATATAGTATAAGTTTTAAAAGTACAATTCATGTGTTAAAGTATTACCAAGGCATTTATGTAAACACGTAGTAAGCAAACGAGGCAAAATCAAACCTAAAGTTAACAAAGAGCCCCTAACATAAGTTAGGTCTAATATGCATCTAACGATGACTAAGGGCTTCTCCTCAAAAAAGTAAATCAATCAAGGCGGGTCGTCAATCTAATAACGCTATCCATCATTACAGTCGGCTTGTACATAGGTAATGATTTTATATAAAGATTGTATGTATACTACTTTAAGTTTAAGCATAAAGCGCAAGAGTAAACAAGAACAAGTATATGAATTGTAAATGGAAAAGTTAATGTGTAAGTGTATGTAAATATGATCCTCGAGGAATTCAACCTAAAGTATAAGAAAAGTATGTAAGCTTATGATCATAAAAGTCTAGGAGTTGTTAGGATTAAAGGCATTTAGGGCTTTCTAGACCTAAATTAGGAAAATTAGGGGTTTTAAATGATTAAAAGTTGGTTAAAGGTTTTAAGATTAAGATGTGATTTCGATGCTAAAATGATTAAACAAAATTTATGATATAAATATGATATAAAACAATAAAGTTTTTGAATAAGTTCTAAGTATTTTTAAATAAATATATATATCTAGGTTTTTATATGAAAAAATACAGGATATTACATACATCTTTTTAAGCGTTTTGGGCAAAAAAGAAAAAGAAAAAAAAACGCCGATGGGATATTTTATAAAAAAATAAAAAAGTTAATTTGTTACATATGTAACAGCTATGTTACAACAGATAAATAAATGAAAACATGTGTAAACAGCGCATTTGTTTATTTTTTTTAAATATCCCATCGGCGCTTTATTTTCTTGGCTCAAAATGTTTAAAAATGTTTATTTACATGGGTTTTCTCAACTCAAGAGGGTTTTCATTTTATCATATATTATTGTCTTTACTTAATATATTCATGTAGCACTCCCACACTAACCTTCAATTCTGTTTTAGTATATTGATCTTACAAAACTTGTGTTTACATATTTTGATAGCCATAATGATCTGCAACAACTACATATACAAGTAGGGGTGTTCTCCGGGTTTTTTACTTGGGTTTAAGGATTTTCGAGTCGGGTTGTTCAGCTTTTTGGTTGGGAAAAAGTGAACAAATAACCGAACCATTTAAAGTTCAGGTTGGTTCGGGTTTGGGTTAGTCGAGGTTGGGTTAGTTCGGGTTTAGATGTAATATGAAAAAAAAAATGTTTTTTTTTTCCGCAAAATTCATCATGCTACTTAAATAATATCATCAAAATTCAAACATTAATCAACAGTATGATATGATAATGTTCAAAAGTTCTAAAACTTAGGGGCTGTTTGGCAGCCTTTTAATCAGCCACTTAACCATTCAGTTCTGAATCATTCAGCATTCAGACTGTTTGTTTCAACATCCGAATGGAATGATTAAGTGCTGAACCATTAAGCTAATAAGGGATGCTGAATGATTCAGCTCTTAACCATTCAGATCATCTTAATGATTCAGCACTTAATCAACTAAACAACCCCTTAATGTTTTATATATAAAAAAACTCTCAATCGAACGCAAGAATAAAAAATACATAATTTCTTCGGGGTTATTTTGGGTTTCGAACTTCAGGTTTATGGGGTCGGGTTGTTCAATGGTTTTGGTTGGGAAAAATGACCCGATAACCAAACCATTTAAGGTTTGGGTTGGCCGGATTTGGGTTATTCGATTCGGATTTTTTTAGGTATTCTCTGATTTGCGTTCAGATGAGTTTGGATCCAAGTCAAGTTTTGGGTTTCAGATAAAAAAGAACATTCCTATATACGAGTAAGTCCACTCCGTAGATGCAATGGGTTTCCTCTAATATATATATATAATGACTAGTGGGTAACCTGCGCGTTGCGGCGGAGTCGACAATAAGCGGTAAGAACATGATATGTGTGACACCCGTCGAAATCACAGGTCATTATGGAGACTAACATAGACTTGTACAAAAACCTTCCATAACATTTAAATACCATATGTAACTATGGGATATACAAGATAAGTAGTATTATTATTTATAATAATATATATATATATACATACATACATACATACACGACGGCACACACACATTCATGTGTGTATGTGCTTTCCAAAGTTTAAACTCTCACACCTTAAATGATCTATCAAATCCATCATAGATTCCACCCCAATTAGCCAAACACTTTTCTATTTATTCCTTCCATAACCATTGACTTACCCAAAATAACCACCCATGCATACATACATATACATACGACACACAAACATATGTGTGTGAGCGCTTTGGATCTTGCACGCAACACTCATGCACATGTCCTATCCCCACATTCCTAAGACTTTAAACTAGAATGGTAACTAGCTTTATCACTACATGGATCAAGAAACATTGACTTACCATCTTTGTTAGTTACACTTTCCATGCACCAAAGATTCTTGATCTTACCCCATCAATCCCATAATGTCTCACATCTAGTTAGAAACATGATTATCATAAGTCAACTCTAAGTGAAGTGACTAAGCCTAAACCTTCCAAACACCCTCTAATTTTCGGCTCCGCCATTCCAAGAACACATGCATCCATCAACTCCATGATACACCCACAATCTAGCCAAAATCCTCTTTACAAGACCTCACACCAAAATGGAAAGATGCTCTCTTTCACCTTTCCTTAGTCATCATACCTTACCATCCATAATTATTATAAATAGAACAAGGGATTAAGAGGTTAAGTGCTCAAAGATAACTAACACACCCTCACCTCTCCCTCTCGGCTCCCTAACCATCGCCGAACACCACTACCCCCACGGCATCACCACCATCGGACACCACACCACCACCGAACCCCCCCCCCCTCGGCCATAAACACCCAACCAAAAACCACCATTTTTCCAAGGGATCTTAGGGGTAACAAGGAGCTTAACTAGGAGTCTCAAGGCCCCTACATCTCTCACATTTGTTTCACTTAGAGGTATAAACACTAACTCTAAATTATGTAACATTAATATGTTTTTGTTTCATAAAAAGGTTGTTCATTTATGTGTCAAAAGCTTGTAACTACAACAAATAAAACAAGTAGGTTTATGACTCTAAAAATACATTATGTTAGTTGGTAAATATATATGTTCACACACACCCTATGGGCCGAAACATGTATGTATGTATGTATTAGAGTATGTTGGCCGAAAGTTTTGTAAGAAAAACTATATGTTTTCCAAAGCTCATTAACATGAGACATAATGACAATGATTAAAGATCATGTGTGACATGTTAGATCCATAACAAAGCATACAAAGTACCTATGTTTACAAGAAAAAGCTATGTTTTGACATAGAATATTACTATTTTCATAAAGGTTGTTATACTTAGGAATTAATAAGTAAAAGAATACCTAAATATTATGGATCTATGGACATGCCAAATTCAAGGATGTGAAACCTACAACACATGAGTACCTACACCATCCAAAGTGTATAAAACATATGTTTTCACAAGTAAAAGTGGTGTTTTTCCAATAAACAAAGCTATCTTTTTGTCAAAGATCACTAGTTTACATAAAGGTTATGAATCTTGCAACGAAACCATGAGATTCACATTTTGGAAAATATTACATTAGAAACCCTAATATGGAACATTTAAAAGATAAACATTGTATCTTTTAACAATTAAGTCATCATATGCGCAAATCTTTACATCAAAGACACATCTAACTTGAAGAGTTAAGTTACAAGAACAAGGATAATAAGAGGACAACTTGTAAGCAGTACAAGTAACATAGACCTAAAATGTCTCTTTTACATAGGACACGTAGGTCGATCTCTCTAAGCTCAGGCTCATTTGTTCATTTCCCAGACGCACCACAAGGTGAGTTTCACAGTTCCTTTTCACTGTTTTACATTTTTTCCGGGGGAAAAAAACATGCGTACAGTTTACAGTTTTTCAGTTACATACATGACTATTATGTGAACATGAGACATCAAGGTTCATGATCCATTAAGCCCTCGTGTCATACATCATACCATAACATTAGCTATGGACTTAGCCATGAAACACCAGAATAGATGTATTGGTTGACACCCCCACTCTTGGTCAGTCGCGCTGACCGGATGACAGATATCAAAAGAGTGCTAGTATTTCACATTTATTCATTGTCTTGAGTGTACAATGGGCGAGGCACAACATGTGAAGGTTTGGTTATGGGCTCATGTCAGATCACATATTAATTATTGCCCTAGCTAGGCAGTAATTTAGTCGGTTTTGGGATTACAGGTCCAACATACAAAAACCCGTGAACTCACCAACTTTATGTTGACCCATATATTTTTCATGCATGTTTTTTCAGGAAATTAGCATGGAGCATGGAACTTAGGAAGGTCGCGTGCGAGCATTTATGGGATACCATCTTTTGATCCGTTGTTGTGATGTTTTGATCTAAACACTTTAAACAATGGTTTCTAATCCAAACAATTAATGTTATGTTTTGTAAAACTTGAATGTTTTAAATGGTAATTCATGTTTTATTAAATGATGTTCGTGTGACTTTTGTGCTTGGAAATCATTTCAGTTGCACCCCGTGTTTCCGCCTTAGGCGGGGTGTGACAATATGCAACAGACACAAGTATTTTGCATGTATTTTAACTGAGTCTTTTTTCGCCTTTCGAGGAGATAACATGTCCTTCTTCACTCGCAATATTGCTAATGCAAAAAGAATATCACCAAAGTGTACTTCAAATGCATTGCTAAGGAGTTAGATTATATGATTGCAAACAAACACATAATATTGCCATTAATAGTGTTTCTTTTTGGAGTATTAAAAATGTACATTTGTGTAAAAATATGTATATGTTATGAGGAATTTGAGCAAGTTATTCCCTTTTGAACCCATTTGGGTAAAACCGTAAAACACTACTTCTAAATGTAACCTCTAAATATAACAATGTCAATAAATCAAATTAAAAAATATATAACATTCAAAACTCAAATCATGTAGGTAGGTTTCACTATTTTAGCCCTACACTATTATAAGGTTAAAAAAAATTATGTTGCTTTCTGTTTAACTACCTAAAAACTGAGGGACGTTATAGATGATGAGAGAATCAAAAGCATCAACATCGCTAACATTTTGTTTGCTTTGTTTGCCATCATTTGGAATCATGTTTCAATAGCTAGAACAAACAACTCATACTAACATATTAAAATCATAGGGTCAGGAGTAAAAGCAAGTTTATTGTAGTGAAAGAAGATGTAAACTCAATCGGAATTTTGTATAGTAACCTACAAATTCGTGTGCTTCTCATTAATTTATATATAATTGATCCTAAGACATGTGCATACAATAATTATTAACTAAGCATTTTTCAAGTGGGTTGGGAGTATAAACAAGAGTGTATCACAAAGGTAGATACAAAAATAATAAAGGATAACTTGATTGTGAATTTTTGATAATTTAATGAAATAAGTTACCCCATAGGAAGATGTAATAATTCAATGTAGATACAAAAATAATATAGGATAACTTGATTATGAATTTTGATAATTTAATGAAATAAAGTTAACCCATGGGCATTTAGGGAAGAAAAGTGGTAAAATTTAGAAAATTGTAAAGAAACATTTGATATACCATCTTAACTTTGAATAATTTAGACATATTTATCCATACATCCTCGTTTATAATGTAGTATAAATACAGATATATGAATGAAATACATAAATTACAAACATAGAGTATATATTTTAAAATAAACAAATGAGAAGCCTACAAATATCTTTCATATCAATCACGTGAGGGAACATGCTAAAATTATATAATTTCATGAATATTCACATGACAAATACAAACAAGATTAATAAAACAAAAAGAAATCACAGAAAGATGGATAGAAAAGGCCCCAAAGACCTTTGGTATATATAGTTAGGCCAAATTCAGACCATTAAGAAAGGAACCTTTCAAACCTTTTAAAAAGATTATATAAAAAAACAACTAAAGACACACGTGTCACCATGCACGCGTTAAAAGTCCGTTTATTGCAAGTTAAGGGATTAATCAAACAATTGGAAAAATGTTGCCCATAACATTTCCCCCAAAAAAGCACACACATGCACACGTGTGAGAAGACACACTTACAAATCAAAGCATGTAACTCTCAAACCTCTCAAAATCAAATCTTTTTTGTTTTTTCTATCAAAAAAATCAAAATCAAAACTAACTAATAACGAAGAAACGTCGAAGCGTTTGATCGTTTTAGTTTATTTCTTCAATTTTTTTCAGGAACCTTTCATCTACAAACCGATAAGCAGTGTGTTTTTCACTTGTCATCCGAATCTTGTTGTTTGACAAGATTTGATATCTTCATCATCCAATAAACTTTCTTGATCGATTTTCATATCGAATTTCAAACCCTAAGCAAGAAGGGACCAACAATTGCCCAACTTCTCAACCAAGAAATCTTGACTTATTCAACAAATGAATGCCACCTTTGGATTCATTCATCATTCCCACTTCTATCACTTTAACAAACCAAAACCATTTTTCTCACACCAAAGTAATATGTACCAGACTCCCCTTTCCCTAGGGAATTAGCAAAAGTCATATTTATGAATTATGACTGATGCCACCTATTAATAATCTAATAAAATCATTCTATATTTATATATTGACCGTGTTTAATACTTGACCAATTTTAAATAATAAATACGAGAAATGCATAATGTATAAGACGCAGTCTTATAAATAAAAGTTGAATTACAACTTTTTATGCATTTCTCAAGTATTCTATATATAAAATTGATTTATGTATTAAACGGATTCCTGTAAAAAAATTGAGTGAGGAATCTTGGGCACTTTTAAGTTGAAACCATACAGCTTTTTTTTTTTTATTTTCCCACTCTACACCATATTTATTTATTTATTGTTTCTCGTCTTTTTAACTAGAGGTTGATGTTTTGTCATCATCTACCCACAATGTACTTAGTTAATTTCCTTCTTTTGCATGAGGAGGGCGATGAAGACGAAGATGATGAGTTGCCTGACTCGATACTCACACGAGTCATGACTCGAACTTGTACCGGTAATATCTTTGTCGATCTAGTCGT
>JAUTDX010006144.1:0-26774 GCA_030844895.1 Ambrosia x helenae
TTTAACAAACAAACACTGACCACGTTATTTGTTTTGCAGTACACCTATCTTCTACTCTCCCTAATTCTTGCCCACATACTATACAACCATTAAGTCCTATTTTTGGCTCTCCCTAATACCAAATACTTAACACATTATTTGTTTTTTAGTATCTTCATTTGTAACCAAACACACTAATACCTTCTAATATAAAATATTAATGTCAAATATGCTGCTAAAGAAACCTACCTTTTAAAGACGCTGTGCACAAACATCATTAGCATCCAAGCAATAGGTAACACTTATGCAACAACAACACCTATAATGCACCTATTAGACATCACGACACAAACCTCCACCAAGAACAATAAAATATATTTGTTGATAATACGACACACTATTAATTCATCCATGCCTTATGATATTGCTCCGAATTACAACGGCTTTACTCTTAAACAACCATATGACTAAACACAAAAGTATACCAAATATTCTCATAAATATTTTACTATATAAAGACTCCACATGGCATGCAAAACCCATGATAAACGTACCTAACATGCTATATGTACTATTTATCGCCAAATAAATGTTTATCAAGGACATCCTAATCCTCTGACCACATTAAACCTCTATTAACAATCTAATATATACCCTAGACATAAACGTCTATAAAAAACAAACCCAACTACCATATACTCTATATAACCAATTACAACGGCTTTACCCTTAAACAACCATATGACTGAAACTATAAAAGTATACCAAATATTGTCATAAATCTTACACTATAAACGCTCCACACAACCATGCAGGACCCCATCCTAAACGTAACTAACATCCTATTGTGCTCTTTATCGCCAAAAAAATGTTTATCAAGGACGGCTTCTTACATAAACCTCTATTAACAATCTAACATACACCCTACACATAAACCTCTATAAAAAAACAAACCCAACTACCATAGTACTCTATATAACCACACAAACCTCAATTATCTATTTAACGCCTACACTATATACAGCCTACATCACCATACAGACCTTGATCAACAACAATCACATCCGCATCCCCTATATAACCTTCTTAAAACTTATCAGACTTAAACAAAGAACCACAAGTTAATACCAACCATACGAAAAACCGCATCAAACTAAAGCTAATAAAGAACGAAAAGCAATGAGCAGAAAACAGTAGCCTTACATCAGATCCTGCAAAAAACATGATGTCCGTAACAAAACCGCGTGAACCCAGATCTACCTGCGTAAAGAAAGCAATAAACCAATCATGTTCATCCACACAATCGTAATGTATGCAAACCGTTTCAACAAACAATAACAACGACAACAAAAACAACAACAACAATAATAATAATAATAATAATAGCAATAATAATCATAAAACATACCATTCGAAAGAGAAAACGTTAGACCATAGAAATCTGCGTAAGAAAGAAGCCTGCAGACGGCCGACGGCACGATGGCAGTGTTGACGCCGCACGGCGGACGAAAAGATAGCAAGAAACGGAGATGACGGGTCAGGCGGAAAGGAATAGCAACAAACGGTGTTAGTGACGGCGACGGACGATGACGAGTCAGACGGAAAAGAACAGTGGCGGTGTGGCGGCGGACGGCAGTCGTAACACCGGAGAGAGAGAGAGACACGAAGGAGATGGAGTGTGTGTGTGTGTGTGTACGATGATGTGTATGTGTGTATGATCGGTTATATACATACATAACGTCATATGTATGAGAAAACATATGAAGAAGCCACGTGTCCGGACAGCTGTAAAGTTAAAAAAAAGGGATAAACCGAAGCACGCGTGACTCGAACTCAGGTGTCACCGAAACACAAACAACACCCACACCAACTGATCTGAAACCATTATTGTTTAATATTCCAAAACATTTATATAAATAACCTTCTAAGGTTAGGTGGGCCAGGCCTCATAAGTGCGGGTACTGTTCAATAAGCACCGGTATTAATATATTATAATGGTGACAATATATAATATAAGTAATATATGATTGTGGTAAATATATAATTTGTGAAAAGGTGTCAAGTGATGAGGAAATGGTGGTGATGGTTAGAGGTGTCTTAAGTTGATTATTGTATATATATATATATAATGATATGTGAAGAGTGAAGGCAATGAATGTACAAGTAACAATGCATCAAGGGGTAATATGGAAAAGATTTATATGACATTATAGATTTAAAGCATGTGTCTTTTCAAATGTCATCTTAACTTTGACAATTTAGACATATTTGCCCATGTCTCCCCCTTTAGAGTATCCGGATGGGGGAAGAGGGGCGGGAAAGAAGACTTGAAGCCCCAAACCCCGCCCCGGTTGGGCGTGGAAGGGGGGGGGGGGGGGGGGGAAGCCCCATGGGCGGGGGGGGATTGCCACGGCGTGGGGGGAGGAGGAAGGCCACATGGAGGTTTTTTATTGGCTGGATGGTTTGTGACAGTTGGGGGTTCAAAAAAAAATTAAAATTTTAAAAAGTGAACGTTTGGGTTTAAAAAAAATCAAAATAAAGTAACCGTTGGTTTAAAAAAATAAAAAAATAAAATTAAATAAAAACATTTCATAATTCTAAAAAACATTAAACATTAACTAAAACCATTACATAATAAGATTCGATTTCGATGGGTCCGGTGGAACAAAGTCACAAAGCCGAAAGTTTGTGGAGGGCGGGTTTGGGTGGAATTGAGGAGTTTAACTTGGCCATGCTCGCTAAATGGTGGTGAAGACTTAGAGAAGATCCGGATCAGCGCTGGGTGTCGGTAATTCGAGCTATTCACAAGACCGAAGGTGACAAGAAAATCATTCCTGTGAAAAAGTCTATTGTGGGGGATATGGAATGACATTAGGAATATGGGGGAGGCTCTTGCCAAGATGGGTATTAAGATCGAAGAAAATCTTAGAGTGTCGGTTGGTGATGGGAATAAAGTTCGGTTTTGGAAAGACGTTTGGCTCCTCAATGAGCTGCTTATGACGGTGTTCCCTGATGTGTTAAGTTGGCAAAAATAAAAATGGGTTAGTGGCGGATATGTGGATTGCTAACAATGTTTGGGATTTGGATTGGAAGTCAGAGCCGAACAACATCAATGAGTGGAGTCAAATGGGTAGGCTGCTGGATTTGTTAAATATTCGTTTTCTACAAGGAGGTACAGACCATCGGACATGGAGTGATATGCTGATGTGGGCTTCTCGGTCAAGGAGTTAAGATTCCAAATTGCGGTTAAGAGCTGTGCGCAAGATCCCGATCCTGTTTTCAACTGGAATGCTTGGGGGCCTCTGAAAACAAACTTTCTGTTGTGGAAGGCGGTCTGTGATAGGGTCCCGGTACTATCGAAGCTGATCAAAAGAGGCGTTCAGGTGCTGGATTCTTCCTGCGTGCGTTGTGGGTTAAATGTGGAGGATGTGTATCATGCCTTTGTGGGGTGTATCTGGGTTAGGGCGATTTGGTGGAATGTTCTCAGATGGGTGAGGATTGATTGGAAAGATGATATCAAGTCCCTCCACGATATGATTAACTACATCTTAACTTGTCTGGGCTCTAAGAAGTGGAAAAGAATTGTCTACACAATTACGGCTGCTGTGGTTTGGAGGATCTGGCTCGCTAGAAATGCTATGGTGTTCGATCGCTCTTTTATTCCAGTGATGAAGACGGTTGAGTTAATAAAGGAAGACTCGTTTGTTTGGATGTGTCATAGGACCAAGCTTTCGACTCCTTCATGGGAACAATGGTCCATGTTCAATGTTTTGAGTCTGTTGTAATTGTTCGTTTGGTGTTTGTTGTCGTCTCCAACCACTGGCTGGCTCTTTATATCTATATATAAAGCGATTGCCGTTCAAAAAAAAAAAACATTACATAATAATCCTAAATTACTTATTACAACATTACATACTCCTAAACTACTTATTAAAACATTACATAATTTAAACCTTAATTTCTCCCCTACGGAGAATAATTATCCCAGTCCTCTAGTGTGTACTCCTGCGAGGACACGAAACGATCGCTATCACGATCGTCGGACCTGCCATCCCAGCGGATGCGGCCATAGTCAGGAGTGGAGGAATAGTATGGTTCGTCATGCATACTCATAGCTACTTAATACTCCTCCTCAGTTGGCTCCCGAGCAGGAGGGTTGGGGTGGGGTTCGGTTGGGTCTCCACCAACCGTAGTTGTCTCATTCCCCTTACAACCATAACATATTTCAAAGCCCGGACGCATTCCTCATCAGTGAAAGGAGCATTTGGGTATGGGGGAGTGTACCTGGTAGTTGATGAATGGGGAAGGAGACTGGTCGAGTAGGAGGAGGAGTGGACACTGGTTGAGTAGGTGGAGGAGGAGAGAACATTGGTTGAGTAAAAGGAGGAAGAGAGAACATTTGTTGAAGATGAGGAGGAGAAGAGAACATTGGTTGAGTAAAAGGATGAGGAGAGAACATTGGTTGAGGAGGAGGAGGAGAATGAGAACATTGGTTGAGGAGGAGGAGGAGGAGAGAGAACATTGGTTGAGGAGGAGGAGATGAAAATGGTAGACGACGTCTCTGGCGAGAGTATCGCCGGAGATCGGAAGTTCCGGCAGCTTCGTTAGGATAACCACCACCCATATATTTCATTGGTTTGAGTGATAATTGTGACTGAGAATGAGGTTTTGGTCTTGTATTTACAGAGTTAGAAAATTCAAACGTTTGAAAACTAACCGTTGGAATAGTAACCGTTTGAATAATATTTTTATTAAATATTTAAATAAATTTTTAAAAATTTTTAAATAAATTATTTAAATAAAATTATTAAATAAAAATTTTAAATACCAATTTTTAAATTATTTAAATAATTTTTTTTTAATATTTAAATTTATTATTTTATTTAAATTTATTAATTTGTTTAAATAGATCTATTTTCCAATTATACTTTATAAACAAAAAAGAAAAAGAAATTTCACGTGACACTTCCCTCCTTTCCACCCCCACAATTTTCCCCCTCCATATGGGTCCCACAAGTACCACATGACGTTCGTCCCCCTCTTTCTCCCCTCCACTCCTTATAGTCTTATAATGTAGTATAGATATAGAAAAAAAAACAAATTGTAAGCTGGTGAAATAAAATAACTGGACATTTCGATGATTTAAAAGTGGTTAAGCAGAAAGTGAGAAAACAAAGAAACAATTAACATCACACATACAAATTCTCATTACGATAATGACGATGTACGACAATTCAATAAAAACTAAACTTTCTACTTGTTTTTACATATTTTTAAATAAAAAGAGGGAGAGATAAAACGGATGGGTAAAAAACCATTTCCATGCTTTAAAACGTCAAGGGTCTAAGTTAAAGACCATAACATGGGAAAATTGATGTAAATTTGTAATTATGTGAGTGTTATTTTATTGGGGCCGTCCGGTTTTGGGTTTGACGTTTGAATTAATGAAGTTTACTTTAAAAAAAAACCCAACAAGGATAGTATGAAGAACGATCAGAAAAACTAACATGACACCATACAAAACTCGAATGCAGGTTGACTCGAATTTCAAAACATTAGCTAATAATAATAATAATAAAATTATTATTATTATTATTATTATTATTATTATTATTATATTGTAAAAATTAAAAAAAAAAAAAAAAACCCTTCATAGATAATTTCCATAATCCAAGTGTTTTATTGCCAAAAAAAAAAATAACAATAAAAAAGAGACACCAATATGCGGCTAGCAGCCTTTGAAAGTGCACCTCTGTCAACCATTATTCCGGCCACCGTCTACGGCCGCGGCGGCTGCAGAATCTTGAACTCATCCAACACCAAACCTCTTACTCTTTCATCTCCATCTTTTTATAATAATAATTACTACAAAACCAAACACTTGAATTTCAAGCTTTATGCTGCTGCTGCAATGTTTCATCAGGCAGTGCCTCTGATGATTCCAACAAATCAATTAAGCAGCAACTTGCTGTTCTTCTTGAAGTTGAAGGGTAATTATTATTTTCTTTAATTTCAAATTGGTTTTTTTTTTCAATAAGTGAATTTTGGATTTTTGTTGATTAAGGTTAAGGGTATGTTTGGTTTAGTGAATTTGTTGTTGGGTTAGGTGTTAGGAGTAGTTTCATTAGGAAAGTTGTAATCTTTTATGGACTTTAAACTTTAAACCTAGTAGACAGTCATATAATGTTTTCTTGGTTAAAGGGCTATTTAGTTTACTGATGGAATTCAAGATTTTATGTGAAAGTTTCCCATAGCCCTGAATCGGTCCGTGAATATGCCCGCCCTCTGCTACCGCCCCACACCCACTCGCTGGAAACCAGTTTCGCTTGTGTGCCACACTGGTGACATGATTTGTCAATCCAGTGGCGAAGCTTGAAGATCAAATCGGTGGGGGCCGGACTCAAGTTGGAAAATGTTGATGGTTTGGAAGATGTAGTGTTTCTAGAGTTTGAAGGTGTTTAAAGGTTCATGAGAGTCCGTTTAACGCTAAGTGTTGCTAGTGTCTTGAAGAAAGGTTCCATTGTGACTAGAGTTACATTAAATGTAGTAAATTAAAGCTAACTTAGCGGTCTTTTTTTTCCTCATGAAGTTTAAGTGAGTGAGTTTATTTTAAGGTCGAGCTGTAAGGTTCCCTCGTTGTGACCAGCAATGGAGGCTAAATGCAACCAACAATAAGCAAAGATTGAATTTTGTAAAAGTTACTTAACTTGTGGTTTGATCTTTGACCATTTTTCAGGGTTCTCGTGGATGTACACCGTGAATGCCATCGCGAGGCCTTTAATATAGGTGAGCTGTAACAGTGGATTGATGCGTTTTGTTTTTTTGTCAATAATATTTTGTATGATCCCACAGGAGTGGGTAGCAAGTTCATAAATTGACAATTTGTGTTTCTCATTTGTCCAGCATTTAAGAACATGGGACTGGATTGTGCAAATTGGACTGACCCAATCTATTTAGATCTCGTAAGGTGTGTTATTTATTAACTTCATATATGTGATTATTTTGTTAAACACTTAAACTGCAGAACCAAATGGCATGACCATTTTAAAACGTGCTTGCCGTTTTTCCGGCCAAAATTATGTTATACTTTTACTATGACTATGATGAATTTGTTTGGATCTTCCTGTTTTCTCTGCTTATTTTTTTTACTTCATTCCATTGTACTACTGTCTACTTCTATGGTGCCATGTTTAGCTGTTTCTGATAGCATCTATACTGAACGCTTTTGGATTTTTCTAAGATGTATTGATGATTAGCCCCTGTTAAACTCGGATGGTTTTTTGGCATTGTTTTTTGCTATGGGACTAGCCTTGAATTTTGAAGGAAGTATGTCGTGAGCAACTGTAGGCTGAATGGCTGATTATAGAAAGCGTGATCACAGCTGTTAAACTTGTGGGAGTTGTGGAAAACACACGTTCAACTGACATAGCAAGTGGATACTTTAACATGCAAATAGACCTGACTTGTATCTTGACTCGTGATTTTTTTGGTTGACTCAGGCCTAGTTGTGACATAGTTGTAACATGTATATGCTCTGAAGTCTGAACAGTGATGTTATGCCTGAAGTGTTCTCCTTTTATTTCATCTTCTTTTTCTTTTTTGCCATGAACTTGCAAGAGAGGTTTTGATATCTTGTACTCGGTCACGTGGGTTTCTTTTATCTAATAGCTAAGAAACTTCAGTTTTTATATGTGATCCAACTTGTGAGTAATCATCAGACTTTTGTATTTTCTATTGGTGATTCTCATGTACCGATTCACTTTGTAGGAAATGCTTTGGTGGTGAGCAGGAAATGCTAACTTTGTACTTTAATAAGGTGATTCGTTGAAAATACAACTAAACATATATCGTCGTTCCTATACGAACCTATAGTATTTAGGGTTTCAGTATCGAGCCAACGGGCCCAATTTATCTCCATCTCCATATATTGTAACCCTTTATTGAATGGAACGGGTACAATATATAGAGATAAACCGGGTCTGGGAGCTCGATACTGAAACCCAAAATACTATAGGTTCTAATAGTTCCGTTGCATGCCGTATGCTTTTGCTAATCCATTTCTCAGATAGGTTGGCCTACTTCACTCCCCACTAATGAAAAAGGAGGTTTCATAAAAAGAGTTCTGCAAGATAAGGTATGATTAACATTATTCTTTCTTCTTTTTTTTTGTGAGTTAAAAAATCGTATCATCTATATGGCTTTTGATCATGTAGCATGTGTAGCGTAGTATAAGCCAATAAGGATTATGCAGTTTGTAATAAACAGGTCTTAAGTGCATGTATATGAGCCTATGAGGGAATCACTTGACATTTGACTACTTAACTAGGATTGCTTCACAAATATCTAAGCACTTAAGCTGATTGCGCATCTGCCTTTACCTGATATTATTATTATTCTTCTAATTTGTATCATCTGAATTTTTATTATTATTATTATTACGATACTGCTTTTGTTTTTTGTCATTGATATGCCAAGACAATGGGACTTATTGGCAGCAAAAAGCACTGGAAGATCTGGTCAAGTCAAAATCTTTGCCTCTAAGACCTGGTGCTGAAGAGTGAGTTGTTTTAACACTTTTTTATAGATGATATTTATCCTTACTTCAGTGTGTACTTTATATCATCATTTTTTTTTTATAAATTTATGGCACATGCAATGATTATATCTGAAACATGTTCGCTTCAGTTATAGATGATATTTATCCTTACTTCAGTGTGTACTTAATTTTGCCATTGACACATTACTGTAATTGTTTACCTCATGATTTGCTTGATTGTTTTGTTCATACTTCCAATTGAATACAAGTGACGTAGTATTGCTTTTTGAATGGAAAAAACAGAAATCTAGTGTTAACAGACCCAAAAGAGGTACTTCCCGATTATGATACTTAATCTTTATTCTTCAACCGGGAGTTTCTTATAAATGTGTGTTTTTTTCAATTTTGAACATGACATGTTTCTATACAAGATACCAATTGATTTGTACAAAATAAAATTGGATTCAGCAAGTTATGACTACAAAGATTTCTTCGCTATGATTGCAAGTCGTATATGTTTTAGTTATAGATTTGGGAGCAATATAGGGTTGACAATAGGTTGGTAGGTTAATTTGATGATTCTGAGCATGACCCATATATTTATTCATAACAAAAATGTTAACCCTAACCCGGACACACTTAAACCGAGTAACCTAAACACGAGCCATATTAGCCATTTATTTAAACAAGTAACTGGCCATAAATGGGTTGTCATGTTGTAAACTGGTTGTAATTAGTCGGTTAGATGAATTGTAAATGGGTTGGCCTGATGACCTTATAAAATCTATATTTTTTATGCAGGTTGATGGGTCGACTTGTTTAATTAAATGGGTTAAAATGTTAAATAGATCAATCTGAACAAGTCCTGTTTATTAAACATGTTAGATATGGCAATCCATCGCCTTATTATTTTTGTGTGGGATTCTTGTCGTCTGTTTACCCCCTTGTTCATTCATATAGCTTTTGATCAAACGTTTGTTTTTCCATCTATTATATTGGAATGGTAACTTTTCTTTCTAATATAACAACGGCGTTTCTATCATCGTCAGATTTATTGATGAAGCACATAACGAAGGTGTTCCTGTGATTGTACTAGCCGCCTACAGTAGAAATGGTGAAAATGTAGCAAGGTCAGTCATCCTATTCAATTTCATGTGATTACTTGAGGCTTATAATTTTCCAACTTACAAATATAGTTTATAGAGATAAAAATGAAAAGAGATACCGAAGAGTATGATTTTTGTTACACTACACCTAAGATCTTATGAGGCTTATAAATCTTTTCTTGTTTAAATAATTTCCAGGCCCATTATTGAAAGACTAGGCGAAGATCGAACGTCAAAGATGAAAATTGTTGGGGAAGCGGAGATGAAACAAAGTTTTTATGGGCAGCTCGTACTTGGTAAAGGAGTTGCTTCTAGTTTGGATGAACAATTACTTAGTGAAGCAAGAAAAGCTGGTAATCCTTAATTTCTTTTCCTGGTATATAACACAAGTGCACACATCTTTATTTAGAAGCTTTGATGATGATGAGTAATTGGTTTTTTGGGTGGACAGCATCTACTGAAAAACAAAAAATTGCTAAAGAGGTCGCGTCCGTGCTTAAAACTGAGTGTTGACCTTGATACAACTTCAAGTGAAAGGTAGGGAGGTATCTTCACTTTCTAGTGTGTGTTTTCTGTGCCGTATTCATTATTGGTATGAGTCCTATAAAATCTTAGCTGTTACACATAGATGTGTTGTATCTATTCATTCAGCATGCAGAAAGTTGTGGCTGCACTGAGAGCAGGAGCTGAATATGCAGAAGTACCTGTTCCAAATTGTGTTCTTGTTGCTGGAAGTCTTCCTGGGGTTGCTGCAGCTGAGCAAATCGGCATGCCATGCGTTGTTCTTCGCAGCAAGTATATGTTTATTACGTTTATATTTTTACATTTATTGGTTATATTTTTATAAATAAAAACAAAGGAACCAACTTGATATATAGAATGTTAATAATAGTAATAGTAATAGTAATAGTAATAGTAATAGTAATAGTAATAAAATGATAATATGATTTTAGTATTTTTTTAATCAATTCCAAAAGTGACCCTGGACTATTTGCAATTTGGCAAGTTTATTTACCTTTTTTCATATATGCTTTTTTTGTGATTATGTTACAGATTGACATCTAGGGCCGAGTTTCCTTCAGCAAAGGCTGTACTTGATAGTTTTGGTGCTCCGGATTTAACAACATAATAATCCTAAATTACTTATTACAACATTACATACTCCTAAACTACTTATTAAAACATTACATAATTAAACCTTAATTTCTCCCCTACAGAGAATAATTATCCCAGTTCTCTAGTGTGTACTCCTGCGAGGACACGAAACGATCGCTATCACGATCGTCGGACCTGCCATCCCAGCGGATGCGGCCATAGTCAGGAGTGGAGGAATAGTATTGTTCGTCATGCATACTCATAGCTACTTCATACTCCTCCTCAGTTGGCTCCCGAGCAGGAGGGTTGGGGTGGGGTTCGGTTGGGTCTCCACCAACCGTAGTTGTCTCATTCCCCTTACAACCATAACATATTTCAAAGCCCAGACGCATTCCTCATCAGTGAAAGGAGCATTTGGGTATGGGGGAGTGTACCCTGGTAGTTGATGAATGGGGAAGGAGACTGGTCGAGTAGGAGGAGGAGTGGACACTGGTTGAGAAGGTGGAGGAGGAGAGAACATTGGTTGAGTAAAAGGAGGAAGAGAGAACATTTGTTGAAGATGAGGACGAGAAGAGAACATTGGTTGAGTAAAAGGATGAGGAGAGAACATTGGTTGAGGAGGAGGAGGAGGAGGAGGAGGAGAAGAGAACATTGGTTGAGGAGGAGGAGATGAAAATGGCAGACGACGTCTCTGGCGAGAGTATCGCCGGAGATCGGAAGTTTCGGCAGCTTCGTTAGGATAACCACCACCCATATCTTTCATTGGTTTGAGTGATAACTGTGACTGAGAAGGAGGTTTTGGTCTTGTATTTACAGAGTTAGAAAATTCAAACGTTTGAAAACTAGCCGTTGGAATAATAACCGTTTGAATAATATTTTTTATTAAATATTTAAATAATTTTTTAAAAATTTTTAAATAAATTATTTAAATAAAATTATTAAATAAAAAAATTTAAATACCAATTTTTAAATTATTTAAATAAATTTTTTTAAATATTTAAATTTATTAATTTGTTAAATATATTTATTTTCCAATTATACTTTATAAAAAAAATTTCACGTGACACTTCCCTCCTTTCCACACCGCACAATTTTCCCCCTCCACATGGGCCCCATAAGTACCACATGACGTTTTATCCCCCTCTTTCTCCCCTCCACTCCTTATAGTCTTATAATGTAGTATAGATATAGAAAAAAAAAAAAACAAATTGTAAGCTGGTGAAATAAAATAACTGGACATTTCGATGATTTAAAAGTGGTTAAGCAGAAAGTGAGAAAACAAAGAAACAATTAACGTCACACATACAAATTCTCATTACGACAATGACGATGTACGACAATTCAATAAAAACTAAACTTTCTACTTGTTTTTACATTTTTTTTAATAAAAAGAGGGAGAGATAAAACGGATGGGTAAAACAAACATTTCCATGCTTTAAAAACGTCAAGGGTCTAAGTTAAAGACCATAACATGGGAAAATTGATGTAAATTTGTAATTATGTGAGTGTTATTTTATTGGGGCCGTCCGGTTTTTGGGTTTGACGTTTGAATTAATGAAGTTTACTTTAAAAAAAACCCAACATGGATAGTATGAAGAACGATGAGAAAAACTAACATGACACCATACAAAACTCGAATGCAGGTTGACTCGAATTTCAAAACATTAGCTAATAATAATAATAATAATAATAATAATAATAATTATTATTATTATTATTATTATTATTATTATTATTATTATTATTATTATTATTATTATTATTATTATTATTATATTGTAAAAATAAAAAAAAATAACCCTTCATAGATAATTTCCATAATCCAAGTGTTTTATTGCCAAAAAAAAAAATAACAATAAAAAAGAGACACCAATATGCGGCTAGCAGCCTTTGAAAGTGCACCTCTGTCAACCATTATTCCGGCCACCGTCTACGGCGGCGGCGGCTGCAGAATCTTGAACTCATCCAACACCAAACCTCTTACTCTTTCATCTCCATCTTTTTATAATAATAATAATTACTACAAAACCAAACACTTGAATTTCAAGCTTTATGCTGCTGCTGCAAATGTTTCATCAGGCAGCGGTTCTGATGATTCCAACAAATCAATTAAGCAGCAACTTGCTGTTCTTCTTGAAGTTGAAGGGTAATTATTATTATTTTCTTTAATTTCAAATTAGTATTTTTTTTAATAAGTGAATTTTGGATTTTTGTTTGGTTAAGGTTAAGGGTATGTTTGTTTTAGTGAATTTATTGTTGGGTTAGGAGTTTGAAGTAGTTTCATTAGGAAAGTTGTAATCTTTTATGGACTTTAAACTTTAAACCTAGTAGACAGTCATATAATGTTTTTTTGGTTAAAGGGCTATTTAGTTTACTGATGAAATTCAAGATTTTCTGTGAAAGTTTCCCATAGCCCTGAATCGGGCCGTGAATATGCCCGCTATCTGCTACTGCTTCACACACAATAGCTGGAAACTAGTTTCGCTTGTGTGCCACACTGGTGACATGATTTGTCATTAGTGGCGAAGCTTGAATATCAAATGGGGGGGGGGGGGGGGGGGGGCTCAAGTTGGAAAATGTTGATGGTTTGGAAGATGTAGTGTTTCTAGAGTTTGAAGGTGTTTAAAGGTTCATGAGAGTCCGTTTAACGCTAAGTGTTGCTATGACTTAAAGAAAGGTTCCATTGTGACTAAAGTTACATTTAATGTAGTAAATTAAAGCTAACTTAGTGGTCTTTTTTTTTCCTCATGAAGTTTAAGTGAGTGAGTTGATTTTAGGGCCGAGCTGTAAGGTTCCCTTGTTGTGACCAGCAATGGAGGCTAAATGCAACCAACAATAAGCAAAGATTGAATTTTGTAAAAGTTACTTAACTTGTGGTTTGATCTTTGACCATTTTTCAGGGTTCTCGTGGATGTACACCGTGAATGCCATCGCGAGGCCTTTAATATAGGTGAGCTGTTACAGTGGATTGATGCGTTTTGTTTTTTTTTTTTTTGTTAATAATATTTTGTATGATCCCACAGGAATGGATAGCAAGTTCATAAATTGACAATTTGTGTTTCTCATTTGTCCAGCATTTAAGAACATGGGACTGGATTGCGCAAATTGGACTGAACCAATCTATTTAGATCTCGTAAGGTGTGTTATCTATTAACTTCATATATATGATTATTTTGTTAAACACTTAAACTGCAGAACCAAATGGCATGACCATTTTAAAACGTGCTTGCCGTTTTTCCGGCCAAAATTATGTTATACTTTTACTATGACTATGATGAATTTGTTTGGATCTTCCTGTTTTCTCTGCTTATTTTTTTTACTTCATTCCATTGTACTACTGTCTACTTCTATGGTGCCGTGTTTAGCTGTTTCTGATAGCATCTATACTGAACGCTTTTGGATTTTTCTAAGATGTATTGATGATTAGCCCCTGTTAAACTCGGATGGTTTTTTGGCATTGTTTTTTGCTATGGGACTAGCCTTGAATCCTGAAGAAAGTAGGTCGTGAGTAACTGTAGCTGAATGCTGATTATAGAAAGCATGATTATAGCTGTTAAACGTGTAGGAGTTGTGGAGAACACACGTTAAACTGACATAGCAAGTGGATACTTTAACATGCAAATAGACCTGACTTGTATCTTGAATCGTGATTTTTTTGGTTGACTCAGGCCTAGGTTGAGTCAACTAAGAACATAACAAAGTACAGCATTTTGGTGGAACAGTGATGTTACGCCTGAAGTGTTCTCCTTTAGTCCTTTTATTTCATCTTCTTTTTCTTTTTGCCATGAACTTGCAAGAGAGGTTTTGATATCTTGTACTCGGTCACGTGGGTTTCTTTTCTCTAATAGCTAAGAAACTTCAGTTTTTATATGTGATCCAACTTGTGAGTAGTCATCAGACTTTTGTATTTGCTATTGGTGATTCTCATGTACCGATTCACTTTGTAGGAAATGCTTTGGTGGTGAGCAGGAAATGCTAACTTTGTACTTTAATAAGGTGGATTCATTGAAAATACAACTAAACATATATCGTCGTTCCTATACGAACCTATAGTATTTAGGGTTTCAGAATCGAGCCCATGGGCCCGGTTTGTCTCCATATATTGTAACCCCTTATTGAATGGAACGGGTACAATATATAGAGATAAACCGGGTCTGGGGGCTGGATACTGAAACCCAAAATACTATAGGTTCTAATAGTTCCGTTGCATGCCTTGTACTTTTGCTAATCCATTTCTCAGATAGGTTGGCCTACTTCACTCCCCACTAATGAAAAAGGAGGTTTCATAAAAAGAGTTCTGCAAGATAAGGTATGATTAACATTATTCTTTCTTCTTTTTTTTGTGATTTAAAAAATCGTATCATCTATATGGCTTTTGATCATGTAGCATGTGTAGCGTAGTATAAGCCAATAAGGATTATGCAGTTTGTAATAAACAGTATGAGGGAATCACTTGACATTTGACTACTTAACTAGGATTGCTTCACAAATATCTAAGCACTTAAGCTGATTGCGCATCTGCCTTTACCTGATATTATTATTATTATTCTTGTAATTTGTATCATCTGAATTTTTATTATTATTACGATACTGCTTTTGTTTTTTGTCATTGATATGCCAAGACAATGGGACTTATTGGCAGCAAAAAGCACTGGAAGATCTGGTCAAGTCAAAATCTTTGCCTCTAAGACCTGGTGCTGAAGAGTGAGTTGTTTTAACACTTTTTTTATAGATGATATTTATCCTTACTTCAGTGTGTACTTATATCATCATTTTTTTTTTTGTAAATTTATGGCACATGCAATGATTATATCTGAAACATGTTCGCTTCAGTTATAGATGATGACTATAGTTCTTAATTTTTGCCATTGACACATTACTGTAATTGTTTACCTCATGATTTGCTTGATTGTTTTGTTCATACTTCCAATTGAATACAAGTGACGTAGTAGTGTTAACAGACCCAAAATAGGTACTTCCCGATCATGATACTTAATCTTTATTCTTCAACCGGGAGTTTCTTATAAATGTGTGTTTTTTTTTTCAATTTTGAACACGACATGTTTCTATACAAGATACCAATTGATTTGTACAAAATAAAATTGGATTCAGCAAGTTATGACTACAAAGATTTCTTCGCTATGATTGCAAGTCGTATATGTTTTAGTTATAGATTTGGAAGCAATATAGGGTTGACAATTGATGATTCTGAGCATGACCCATATATTTATTCATAACAAAAATGTTAACCCTAACCCGGACACACTTAAACCGAGTAACCTAAACACGAGCCATATTACCCATTTATTTAAACAAGTAACTGCCATAAATGGGTTGTCATGTTGTAAACTGGTTGTAATTAGTCGGTTAGATGAATTGTAAATGGGTTGGCCTGATGACCTTATAAAATCTATATTTTTTATACAGGTTGATGGGTCGACTTGTTTAATTAAATGGGTTAAATAGATCAATCCGAACAAGTCCCGTTTATTAAACATGTTAGATATGACAATCCATCACCTTATTATTTTTGTGTGGGTTCTGTCATCTGTTACCCCCTTGTTCATTCATATAGCTTTTGATCGAAATTTGTTTTTCCATGTATTATATTCCAATGATAACTTTTCTTTCTAATATAACAATGGCTTTTCTATCCATCTTCAGATTTATTGATGAAGCACATAACGAAGGTGTTCCTGTGATTGTACTAGCCGCCTACAGTAGAAATGGTGAAAATGTAGCAAGGTCAGTCATCCTATTCAATTTCATGTGATTACTTATAGAGATAAAAATGAAAAGAGATACCGCAGAGTATGATTTTTGTTACACTACACCTAAGATCTTATGAGGCTCATAAATCTTTTCTTGTTTAAATAATTTCCAGGCCCATTATTGAAGGACTAGGCGAAGATCGAACGTCAAAGATGAAAATTGTTGGGGAAGCGGAGGTGAAACAGAGTTTTTATGGGCAGCTCGTACTTGGTAAAGGAGTCGCTTCTAGTTTGGATGAACAGTTACTTAATGAAGCAAGAAAAGCTGGTAATCCTTCCTTTCTTTTGCTATATATATGCGTATATAGTGTCTACACACACGCGCACACATCTTTATTTAGAAGCTTTGATGATGATGATGATGAAGAATTGGTTTTTTGGGTGAACAGCATCTACTGAAAAACAAAAAATTGCTAAAGAGGTCGCATCCGTGCTTAAACTGAGTGTTGACCTTGATACAACTTCAAGTGAAAGGTAGGGAGGTATCTTAACTTTTTAGTGTGTGTTTTCTGTGCCGTATTCATTATTGGTACGACTCCTATAAAATCTTAGCGGTTACACATAGATGTGTTGTATCTATTCATTCAGCATGCAGAAAGTTGTGGCTGCACTGAGAGCAGGAGCTGAATATGCAGAAGTACCTGTTCCAAATTGTGTTCTTGTTGCTGGAAGTCTTCCTGGGGTCGCTGCAGCTGAGCAAATAGGCATGCCATGCGTTGTTCTTCGCAGCAAGTATATGATTATTACGTTTATATTTTACACTTATTGGTATAATTTTTTTATAAATAAAAACAAAGGAATCAACTTGATATATAAAATGTTAATAACAGTAATGGTAATAAAATGATAATATGATTTTATTATTTTCCAAAAGTGACCCGGGACTATTTGCAATATGTTTATGCTTTTTTTTTGTTATGTTACAGATTGACATCTAGGGCCGAGTTTCCTTCAGCAAAGGCTGTACTTGATAGTTTTGGTGCTCCGGATTTAACAATCTCAAGGCTACGACGCATTGGACCTGCCTGAATGTCACCCGATTTTGTATGAACACTTGTGGAGATTAACTTAACGAGGGCCATGAGCTATATCCAATTGTGTGTAGATTGTGTTGTGTTGTGTATATGTTGTGTTTCACTTGGTGGTGTTCTAAGTGATTCATCAAACAATCTTTTATGCTATATTTTCTTAAAATGGTAACAAGCATGGAAAGTGAATTCATATACATTTGTTTTAAGAGTCTAGTAGGTTAAAAGTTAAATTGACCCGGGCTTAATGTAGTCGCGCTCAAGCCTAAGTTGAGGCATAAAACACATAAGTAGTATTCAACATCTTTTCACTTAACATGAAATTGGAACTCTGTGTTAACTGATATTTGATTAGTTTAATGAATTATTTATCTTAGAATCTCATTTTTATGTGTAATTTGGTTTTAAAAAGCTTTATGTACCATTAATGGGTCAATCTAAGTTTGGGCCAATTATATACTTGATATTGTATCCTCTTTCTTTCAATCAAATAACCCAAATTCAGGGATAGAGTCTGAAAGATAACTACATAACCCCTATATTTTACTTTTACATTTATTCTCAAGATTTCTCATTTAGGTTTAGGAAAACTTTCCATCCAGTTCATACCAAGCAAGTTTGAAGTATAAATATGACTTCTCTCATTAGGTCTTTTCTTTATTTATTCTAATATAACTAGTAGGGTGTCAGCCTGATGTGATGTGATGGAAAACACTGACACTCACTCGTAATCATGTAACATGTACATTTTTATTAAATAAAAAACTATAGTAACATCATACTTGAATTAAAGATTATAAATAATTAATTTATGGTGCAATTTGTTTTTTAAAATAAAATATTAAGATATGAAAGATTGATAGCCGTTCAAAAATTATCGTGAGAGGGGAGTTGGTCGCATTGTGGTAGAAACTCCAACCGAAAATTCAAAAGATTAAAAGATGACAGAGTTGTAGACTGAGAGAGAATTGAATGTGAATTGAACTTACTCGAGCCCTAGAAAATTGGGGGCGGGGGGGGGGGGGGGAGCTTTTTTTTACAAATTAATAGCACACTAGAAAATAACATTAACATAATAATTCAAACTAGTGACATTTCCCTGCGCGATACAACTAATTCAGTTGCTATTAGTTTAGTTTAGTTTGGTTTGTTACGCGCGGGGAGGGGGGTTTTCAGTTTGTATTGGTTCAGTTCGTTATGGTACTGGTCCTCGATATATCAACTGAATGAAATCCCAAAAGTCATGATATATCCAAAAAGATATTAACGCGTGTTTTACATCGATCTAAAACCATAAAAACGAATACCGGTATGGTTCCGATAAGACCAATACGGTACCGATGTCAGTATTGGTTTGGTTTGTCACGACACTACTATGGTACTTGCACTCCCTAAAGCTCACGATACTAGAAAAGCAAGAGAATTACATAGATTATCCATTAGTTATTAGCGAAATTGCACTCTCTGCCTTTTATGTTAATTTTTCACTCATTTTGTCCTTTATTTTCTAAGTTTGCTACACTTTCTATTCTTTAGCCTAACTCTGTTAAAAAATCTAGTTAACTTTGAAACAAAATTTATACTTTTAGCCTTTATAGTTTCTGATTCCCCATTCAAGCCTTTTAGGACCCTAACCCTTGAACCCATTTCGATTGACCTCAAATTCGACCACGTCAATTAACGAAATCATAGGGCTATTATAAAACATCAAATTCCGACATAAACCATATACAACATGATACTAACATGTTTGAAAACCGAGGTGTAATCGGCCGATAAGTTGTCGCGACTTGAAATGACAAATCTTCGAATTGGGATCGTTTTGGTAGATGTTTTTGGTATGTTTTGATACAGAAGTGATCGAATTTGATGTATGAAGCTAATATAGGTCTCAATTTTTCATATAATGGTACGGATAACAAGTGGTTCGTTAAAGGTATAATAATTCGATGGTGGCTTAATAATTGGGATTCTAAACATGTGATAAAGCAGATATGAGTGCGATTTTGAGCTGGAACCATGTATTAGAAACCAGATCCAAGTTTGGGTGGGATTTGGAGGTGTAAGATCCGTTTTTGTTAACGTGGGTCGAGTTCGGTTTGGGTTTTTGACCCGTTTTGCGATCCGGTTTGAATCGGTTGGATTCTATATAAGTTTTTAACAAGTTTCGGTTAGGTTTCATGTTTGTCGGGTTATGTTAGGCGTGAATTCGCCTAACTTCGGTTATATATGTGTGTATATTTATATATAAAATGAGTTTTTATAAAAACAAACTATGTTTTCATTCAAAATTATGGTTTATGGTACTTAACACGAAACTAAAGATATTCCAAATGGCACTTAACACGAAACTAGAATCGACAATCGCGAACCTTTAATCTAC
Source organism: Ambrosia x helenae (assembly GCA_030844895.1). Lineage (NCBI taxonomy): Eukaryota > Viridiplantae > Streptophyta > Magnoliopsida > Asterales > Asteraceae > Ambrosia > Ambrosia x helenae. Next base: position 19,899 of record JAUTDX010006144.1, read on the forward strand.
ATTACATCTCGTTTCTAATAGGTTAGTACGATTATTTTATATGGTTTTGATCGAAATTTGATGTAGTTTAAAGCCCTATGATTTCGTTTCATGTCATGCCCTAGTTTTGTCGCTTGATTTGGGGTTAAGGCTTAGGGTTCGAAAAGGCTTGAATTGGGAACTAGAAACTATAACTAGAAACTATAAGGGCTCAAAGTGTGAATTTAGTTTCAAAGTTAACTAAATTTTTTTAACGGAGTTAGGCTAAAGGAATGAAGGTGTAGCAAATTTAGAAAATAAAGGACAGAAGGAGTGAAAAATTAACATAAAGGGCAGAGTGTGCAATTTCGCTAATAACTAAAGGACAATCTGTTTAATTCTCTGTTAGAAAAACGCTCTATATGAATACAAGGTCATTTTCAACAAAATTTATGCCGGAATATCGATAAAAGAAAATTACACACAACGGCGTATTCAATGCAAAGCAACTTTTATTCATGTGAGCCTGATTTACGTTTATATTTCAAACTTGATTTAACCATACAAGTACATGACATCCAAACACTAAGAAAAATCAATGCAAAATAAGGCCCTTTCAATGTTAAAACAAGGGGTGTTGATTTTAATAATCCAAAGTTTCCATCATTGGCTGATAATAACCCATACTTTAAAATTCCCAATAATAATCTCAACTTTCGAACATTTGACATATGGTAAACCTTTTTAAACTGATGACTAACTGAGTTAGTTTGTGCTGACGTGACTGCTGACTGAACACGCTGACGTGTATAATTTAATATTACGTGCCATTTTATATTATTATATCATTCTTATCATCCTTATAAACAAGGAACCTAAACCCAGACAATAACTTGAAACCTTGAACATCATCATCATCATCATCGACCATCATCTTATCTATAAACATCATCTTCATCTATCAACAGATAACAACATCATCATCTTCATCTATCAACCTGCAACACCACCACCACCACCATCTCTCTAACTTTCTCACTCTAAAATTCTCTCTCAATCTTCGGTTGCTTTCCCTTTCCTATGTCCGAAAATCCATCAATAAAAATGTACTTAATCTTGCATAAAATGAATATCTCATGAATAAATAACCTGTAAGGCTCGATTTTTTGGTCCAGGAGCAGGAGCAACTAGCCCAGGAGTATCTATGATGGTAAGATTCGGGCAGTATTTATACTAAACTCTTACAATTATTTCTTTTGCAGAAAATTGACACTCCAATATGTCCAAGTCCTCTAATATTAAATTATACACGTCACCTCTTTAACTTCGGCCGGCGACCCAATTCACGACCTTTCTCGACATCGTAAATTCGTTTTTTAGTTGCCATTTTACTCTGCTGTTGTTAGGGATCAAAAGCCCCTTATATTTAATGTCTAATCGTTAGTGTATCGAGTTATTGATTTAAGGGATTAGGGCTTGATGTTGATTTGGGGAAGATGACGGACTTCGACGTCTGTCAAAAGGATTCAATAAAAGGATTTGATTTAATCTATTATGAAGGACTTGATGTTAATTGTTTATGTTTATTATGTGTAAAAAGGAGAATAATATATTGGTTAATAATATAAAATGGTTAATAATATAAAATGCCATGTAATATTAAATTATACACGTCAGCGTGTCCAGTCAGCAGCCACGTCAGCACAAACTAACTCATTAGTCCTCAGTTAAAAAAGGTTTACCACATGCCAACTGTTCGAAAAGTTGGGATTATTATTGGGAATTTTTGAAGTAGAGATTATTATCGACCAATGGTGGAAACTTTGGATTATTAAAATCCAATACCCCTTAAAACAACTTGTATCTACATTACTGAATGTCCATGAACTAGTATTTTACGCGTGTCGCGCGTTGCGACGACAACTTGGTTTTTGCAAGACTTTGTTATATACGTGACATGCGAACATACCAACATTGTACTAAGAATAGCACTACCGCATGCGGAATGTTAACATACCTAAAGTGCATTACGATGCATCATAAATGGTGTTCACACCATTCAAGGCTCTGCCATTCATGATAGCCAGGAGCGAAGCATCTTAGGGCCGGAGGGTGCCCCGGCTTCCACCGGTTTTTGCGCAGTAGTAGAAATTTGCGATTTTCGTAGGTTATTTGTGTCCGGGTTAAGTCCGTCCTACACCGATTAAATCTTCCGGCCACTATTGATCTAAAAAAATTTAGTCTGACCCCCACCAATTCGAGAACCAAGCTTCGCCATTGACCACCGCCCATATATAATTTAGCTATTTCAAGATACAAAACATATTACTAAACAAACAAAATCAAAAGCGTGAATAGTTGTAATTCACGATTGGTCAACTTGTGTTATTTTTTTATTAGGATTTTATTATTATAAATTATATAAGAATACAATTTGTAAAGTCGGCCGTGAGAGGCGTTTACTGTAGCTATCTCACGGCCGACAGCCTCCCACGTCGTTACGTCCTCACATCTCAGTCGTTGGCCTGCTTCCACGTGTCTTCGTCATCTGTCAGAGTACCGAAACTGGAGACTTTGTACAACCTCTCCATGCTTTGTTTTTGTGTTGTACAACTCTCCTTTGCGTATTGTTGACCGTTGCATCCGGTTGACGGTCACGGCCTCTTTCTCTCTCTAAAAATCGAAAGACATGTGTCGATTGGTGGTTGTTAGCCGTTGTTGTCGGAGCTTCTTCGCCGTGACCGTGCTGTTACCGACGTGCCTCGTTGATATCTGTTATCGCCGGCGGGTTCGATTCGAAAACCGTAGGTGCCGATGAATGCTTCTGCCGGTGGCTGAGGAGGTTGAGGTGGATGTTTACACGTTGCACGCGGCGGTATTTGGCTGCGCCGCCGTAGCTCCGCCATGAGCTCTGCCGTATGCGGTGGTCGGGTCTCTCTTTGTTAAACGGTGGGTGTGTAAATGGTTTTGGAGTTCTATAATGTATTTTGGCAGCGAAGACACCCGATGGTGTGAAGACCGCCGGGTCTTTTCTGGTGAAGACAGAGGGAGTAATGGTTGTTTTGGTGGGATGAATGTTGATGAGAGAGGGAAGATACAGACTTGAAGAGTTCAAGCGCACATGGTTTTGGGATACTGCTTTTGCTTTTAAGTCCACTTTAACTTTTATGTAGCTTCTTTATACGAATTGAATATCCACGAATTGAATATTTATACAATACAAGTACAACAAATTAACAAATTAAAATTAAACTATAACATAAGTAAAATAAAGGAGCCAAATGTGCTCATCTATACCGACAAGAAAACTATTTGGTTTCCCGCCTTGCAAATCCGATTAGCATATGTTACGCGACGGTGAACGGCTTTGAGGCGTATTTATTCGGTATATCTTTTCGCGAATTTAAATTCGGGTCCGTGGAGCAACGCCCGCGAGTTTCTTAGTACAATGATGATAATGTTCGCATGTCACGCATATAACAAAGTCTTGCAAAAACTAAGTTGTCGCCGCAACGCGCGACACGCGTAAAATACTAGTTATTATACATATATCATTTTTAGTGTTAAAATCTATATTATTTTTATATTATAATTTCATTATTGTTTTATTACGTCTATTAATTTTATATTATTTCTAATGTTAACATTTCCGCGTTACGACATGTGATTAATAACGTATATATTTTTATTAGCATTTGGATGCGATTATTTTTGCGCGGTTGATATCGGTATACGATTACAGTTTGTTTAGATTATAAATATGTCGTTACTTTTTGATGTTTAGCGTCGAATCACAACTACAATGAACCAAACACATGTAGATATTATTATTTGGTTAATTTTACGACTTTTTTTGGACTTTATATTCTAGTGTGCGATACTGATCGAACTCTCACTCCATCCCCGCTGCAACACCGTTTAGATTAAAGTCTACATGGTTTATATTTACTCTTCATTCTTCAATATACCATGTAATAAATTTAATTCTCTTTTTATTCAACCCATTATAGTTAAATCTAACTTTTAACTCTTGACATGTTTACTTAATCGTATTGTTTGCTTATTTTACCATCGATATACCAAATAAGAAAAAAATACATCATCACCAGTATCCTCCAGAACTCCGCCGCGAAGCGCGGACTTAAATCCTAGTTTAGTAACAAAGAAAATAAGCAAAGACCACACGTGCATATTACTAAATTATTGTTTCAGCCAAAAATAAAGCAAGCAGCTTATGTTACTAAATTATTGTTTCTGGCCAAAATAAAGCTAGCAGCTTGAAAAAAACTAAACCACCCAGAAGAAGAAACCGCCCAGAATTAAAAAAGCCCAAACCGCCCAGATCAAATGCAAACCTCCGGTCCTCTGCTCCACACCGTACATCGCTGTGTATCTTCACCGCCACCATATGAATCGTCTGAAATCACCACAACATTCATCCAACTCACATGTGTGGGCCGTGTACCGGAAAATTATACCGGGGAACTCCGGCCAACCACTCGCCGGGACAAATGCGTTCATTGCTATCTAATCATCGTCGAACTCCCTATCAAAAATTCATCGGTGGAGCATCCACGCGGGCACACGCGCATCACCGGAAGCTGTTGGTTGGCTGTCGCCGGCACCTACGACGGCGACGCTATCGTTAATCACTCGTTAAAACCCTGTTCCGATTTCATGTGTATACATGAAGAAAGGTAGAAGAAACCTGAACACAAACGAAAGGCTAAAATGGAAAACCATCAGCGGAACGGCCTCCGCCCACGCCTACCACCGCTAACAGTCATCTTCATTCCTGTTGATTCTCCGACTTACTATTGGGGTTGACTTTATCTGGAGTGCTCCGGACGGTGACGATTAGGGTATGTATTTGTGTTCTTGTGGAGACATAATGAACTGAAGAGAAAGAATAGACAACGAAGACCTGGTAACCAAGAAGAAATCAAAGTGTGAAGGTGAAGAAACGGTACAAAATTGACAGCTGTAAAAGAAGAGGCGCACGTTAGCCGTTATACACTGGTCCCAAGCCCCTATTCAAAATGTAAGATTGTATAATATAATGTATTGTGACTAACCCAACCTACTACAGTTTATTACACAAAATCAATAGGATCTTAGCTCGTACGGGTTGAATGACTCTAGTCCTCCCAACTATTAATGGTTTGAAATCAAAATAGGTTTTGATGGTGTAGGATACTCAATTGGGCCAAGCCCAATAGCCTAACTTGCTAAAATCAATAGTTAATATAATGGGCCAAGCCCAAGCTAACAAATAGGCCCATTATGGTTTTAACCCATTCCCCACTCTATAAATAGAAGAGCAAACCATGCCATACAACTCAGATTGGTCACAATCTCAGACCTCTCTCACTCTCTCTCTATCTTTTCTCTCTCTCTAAATACTCTCTCTAGATTTAACTCTCTAATAATACTTTCAGCAGCAGAAGGCCGAAGCCTTGAAGCCTTCAAGCACGCAAGTTGCTGCTGTACATTCTTAGAAATCTACAACCATGCTGATTCCACAACCAAGCTGGCCCCAACATCCACTATATGTGGAATCACGATCTATTACTCGCAAGTCCCAGCCTTCATCAGGCTTACGTGGATGGTCCTTAGTTGTAACTTGGGATCAAGCGTTCCTCTCTTCAAGATCATACTCTTATGTTTGATCTTTTCTTAAGTCAACCATAATAATAACATTCTGACTTTGGGTTGATCCCAAATCAGAATCATAACAACTAAAGTATCAAAACTCTTGAACCTCCCATCTACGTTTACAACGTAGAGGGACACCACGACTTGCGTTTGGTGAACCGAAACCCTTTAACCCTTTTACCCCTTCTGACGAGTTCTCTCATGCTGCTGGTCTAACCCTTTAAGCAGCAGACGAGGTCAGAAGCTTGACGACCTTGGAACGTTCAGACCTTCTTTAGATCTATATTTGTTGTAGCAACAAGTTGGCACCCACCGTGGGGCCGTGCTACTTAGAACATAAATTCTTTGTAGTTCGACTCCGTCGATCTATTTTCTATGTTCTTTCTACGTTTGGAGAAAACGTTTCTGAGAAAGTCACTTCTACACCTCTTACACACGTGATGGCAAGATCTGCAATAATCAGATCTGTGTATACATCCTTTCCACCATGTAATGTATAAAGTTCCTTTGCTTTAAAGAAGTTTATGCACAAAATGCCAAAACATTTTTGTGGTCTAAAATGATCAAACGTAACTCTTTTCATTTCCACAAAATGAGAAATAATAATATAATAGTCATTGGCATCATATATTTATTTAAAAGATGTCTCTGTGCATTCTCATTGTCCTACTATGTAGCTTTTGACTTTCTTAGTCTATTACAAATGCTCTCATATGCATGAATGACATCCACATCATACACCCATGTAAGTACAAATATTGTCAGGGAAAGAAAAATAAAGGTTACTTTAAATATTATTATTTTTATCATAAAGTAAATCTTATTTCCTTTCTCTTACCATTTGATATTTAAAAAAAAAAGCACATCCTAGTTCTATCATGTGTCATAGACATCACATGAGGCATATTAAATATATGGTACTTTTCAACATAAAAAATATGTACTATTTAAAATATATTCAGGAAGATTCTTTCAAATGATACATTATATCTTTCAAAAAGGAACCCCAATCTGACGCTTATAATATTTTACACAATACTCTTATTAGAATGTGTATATTCACCACAAATAAACATTACAACTTTAAATAGTTGTACCATATGAGTAAACACTTGTATCAATTATACCGTCTTCACATATATCTCATTTTTAGGTCCTTGTGCAAAATCCAACCTAAAAACCGAGACTGTCTTAATTTTAATAAAAATAAACGAACACACACGTGTTTAACATATTATGGAAGGTCTAATTTTTATCAATCTC
>JAUTDX010006145.1:0-26392 GCA_030844895.1 Ambrosia x helenae
TAGAATCTGAGGTGATAATCTTGTAATGTACAGTTGTAGTTTATCTATTGTGTATATGGGGTTGTTAGCTGCTGATGCCTCATTAGTTTTATATACACGAGCATACGTTTTCCTTAATTTATTTAGATGTTGAATTTTTACATTTCAGCTAGAGCTATTGTTGATTGTGGAGAAGTTGCAAGAATTACGGGTCCATCAGGATTCAGAAATTAACAAAACAAGGTTTGTAGTAGATTTTACTATCTGCTAACCAATATTTTACATGTGAATGCCATTTATATAGTTGGTTTTTATCCCATTAATAGTTATGCTTACAAATAAGATTATTTACATGTGAATGCAATTATATTTCTAATAATAATGCAGGCCATTTTCTCCCGGACGAGGACAACAAATTTCTGGAGAGAATTCGTTGCTGCGGTTGAGGAAGAGGAGCGACAAGCAATGGCGGCTGCTGACCAGGTGCCGCTAAAGATGCCATTGCAACTGCTGAGGAATCTCGACATGCAACAGGTGCAAATGCTATAAATCTAGAAGACCAAACTAACGTGAAAGATGGAGACAAAACGAATGAGGAAAAAATAACCGAGACTGAAGCAAAAGGAAGCTCAATGGTTGTCACTGATATGGAATCTGGGAAACAAAAAGCCAAAGTTGCAGGCTCTACCACAGGATATGATTATTCAGCAACTTTACCACTTGAATTTTATCACTATTATCATGGAAGCAATACTGATATGGGAACGCTAATCGAGGTGAGTTTTATAAGTTTTATTATACATATCACTGCCAGTTAAAATCTAAACTGGTTAATATTAGACGATTTTTTTCTTATAGGTCCGACGAACATGGGATGCATATATAAGACCTGGTGGAAGGTAAGCACATTATTTTCTAATGCAGTTTAATCTTCTAGAAGCACTTCTCTAGACCCTTAAGTAGCTCAGAAAATACGAAAGATTATAATTTTTTTAGATGATAGTAATCCACTCTCTGTAGCTTTAATTATTTGATTTGATTCAATTGTTTGTTGCAGTCGAATACCGGGTCATTGGGTTCAACACCTCCACCTGCTGACGACGTTTGGGCATCCTACCTCGTGAAGCACCGATGAATTTAAAATCAGTTGCATTAAGCTGTTTAAACTTTGAAGCAGCTGCTGCACAATTGGTATGTTTTCTTTTATGCTTAAATCTTAAGAAATGCCAACATAATTTCATCGTGTCGGGTGTGGTGGGGGGTGAAGAATGCACACTCCCTATATATATTTTTGTGTCAAAGACCTCAACCCTAAACCGGACACACATATATGTAGCCAGAACATGACCATGTAACCATTTATCTTAAAGAGTCATACGGCGTAACTGGGTGCAATCAAGTTGTAAACTAAACAGATCAAACGGGTTCTTGCAAATAGGATGACCTTTATAAATGAATTATTCTTATCTGCATCGAACGCATCAAACCGGAAATGACCCGTTTTATGGCTTAATTTTGGATTAATATGTTTTTGATATTTTTTCTTTAATTTCAGATTTGTGCTTGCTTGAAGAAACACACAGCATGCTGGACAAACAACTTTAAACGACAACAAACGCTTTGTTGATCACACATGTTTACAAGTAGAAGTTTAGGCGTGTAGACGTGTGCTCGAACACTGTTGGATCCACTGGATCACCTCTGTTCACAAGTTCATAATTTAAACACATTTTTTACAAACTCCTTTTTTACTATTTATCTTTTGCTACTCTCTACACTTGTACCAAAAAATATTCAAATAGAAGACTCATCATACAGGAAACCACATCAAAGCCAAGAAAACTTGTGCTAACAAAACTCGCCCCACACCGCAACTCCAGCCAAGGCCGTCACACAACCCTTCTAGCTCCCCTCCATAGCGGTGTTTCGCACCCTATGCCCAACTGACCATGGCACTGTTTTCAACCACAACACATAGCCTAAGAGGTTCGAGATTGACTTATTAAAAGTTTTATGTCTATAAGTTTAGTGAAGTTAACTTGAACACGGCTTGATTATTATTTCTTAATTATATAACACATTTTTTTTAATAACTATAGTTTTTTTTAATTAGTGTTTTAACTTTAAATTTAGTTTTTTTTGTAGTTTTGAAAAATAAAAAAAAAATGTAAAGAGTACTTGGGTTAAGATAACAGACTGTTTAATAAATAAACTTCAAGTTAGGCTCAGGCTTAAGCTTGTTTAAGTTCGGATTGATTCAGCTCTTAAACGAGTCATTAACTTACTAAACAACTCATGAAAACACAACGTAATCAGCAACCAATGCATGTGCTCCAAAATGAATAACCAAAACACAATAAGCTCCAAATCAATCCAGATTTACACAATTTCAAACCAATGAAAGAACACAAATCCTAATAATCCACCTTCGTTTCATTGATTGCAGTGGAGTTGGAATTCGCGTGAGAACTAGATTTGATTTGAAATTTAGATGTGTTCGTTTGATAAGCTAGAATGAAATCGAAATGTGGATTCCCTTCCGTATGTTGTTCGATTACAATTCCTTCTTTTGTTGTAAAGAACAACACAAGAAGTCGAATACGCATTCCAATTCCTGCCGAATTCCATTCCATTCCGTGAAACGAAACGCTGCCTAAAAAATCATGAGATGATCAAGTCTGCCAAGGGGGTGGACAAGGGCGAGCTCCGGCAAACGGGACACGTGGCATTAAGCTTCAACCATGCATCAACACAAGTCAAATGAAAAGAATGCTTACAATCAGGCATCACCCTCATCATCTCTAATTCTTTATACTCACACAAACATATCACACATACCCCATCAACTCCTTTCATAATTTCGTTTGAGTTATACGTAAACATGGGGTACGTATTAATCACTGACTGATCCAGTCCAACAACACAGTTGTTTCTCATCTTCATTATTAGTATTATTATTGTTGTTGTTGTTGTCAACAAAGATTATACTAGGAACAATAACACTAGTTCGAACGTTAGAGTTTGGAAAACGAGGGTGGTGAATATGGCGGTGACAGAAGCAAATGTAGGAGGCGAGGAGGAGGGAGGAGAAGAGGACGAGGAAGCCGAAAACGATGGCAATGGCATAGCCGAGGCCGAGGTTGGTAATGTAGTAGTAGTGTGCGGTGGTGGGATGGGAGGTGGTGGTGAGGGATGGTGGTCCATTATATTTGTACAAGAGATGGTCAACTATCATGAAATTTGATCTTAAGTAATCTTCGGTTCTGGTCTCTATATATATAGTCAACTAGATTGTTGACCCCCCGCGCGTTGCAGCGGCGTCGATAGTTGATTGACTGGATTTAGCATGACCACAAAATGATTAGATACATACACCTATCATATTTCATTACAGTGTGTAGATCATAATTATTTGTGGGCGTATTACTAAACCAATTAGAACATTCGACATGTGGCTATATGTTGCATGCGTAACATGAAACCTATATCAAAATGGGTTGTTACATTGTATGCTATTTGAAGTTTGTGTTCACATTTCAAAAACTTAGTTCTTGATTCCCTGAAAAACCGGTTATTGGTGCTTCAGTGGTTCTTCCCTTTTTAGAAGCCGCGTTTTTTATATCCACACATGTTGAGGCCTTTGAGGTTACCTATATTCATCAGATGAAGATTGCTAATTTTTATGTTAGAAAACACATACCTTTAAACTGGAGTAGGCATCTTTTGACAAACTGCTTTGCTACTATTCCAACAAAACCCATCATAATCATCATCAGTTAAGAAGGATAAGATAAGTGCCATACCTTTAACGCAAAAGTAGGATCCTCAGAAGTTTGGCCAACTCTCTGCTATTTGTGCTCTCTTTCAATACTTGGTAGTGCAACATTTGCAAATATCAGAGCTTCAACTACCCCTTTGCAAGCCCTACGCACATAGTCACAGATGAATCCAAATTTTCAACTTTGATTTAGAAAAAATAATCGACCAAATTAAAGAAAAAAAATTGATAAACCAATTTTAGTCTTCCAGCACGTGCAAATTACATAATCTTACACTGCCTCATCCATATCATTCCTAAAATATTAAACAAAACGAAACCCCCAAAATGACACAGAAGTCAAACGCACCGGAAAACACAAAGCGCGTGAATTACATATCTATATGATTGGGTTGACTCGGGGGTTGATCTGCTCATCATCAATCATCAACCGCGAAGACCATTGGGTGTGGAATCCGGCATAACCCCGGCAAGGCCCGGCAATGTGTTGATGGGCCGGCGTACACCGCCCCCCTCTTCCGGCATCGGCATGACCGGCATGCCCATGACTTCCAAGCTGGGCCAAATGTTATTGTTTTTAATAGATTTTTTTATTATTTTTAATAATTCTAGCCAATGAGGAGGCTCGTCATTATAGTGCACACCACACCCTTGGAGGCCCATCATGAAGATGCCTCTCCCCCACTCCTACGTGGCGCCTACGTAGAGGCCCATCATGAAAATGTCACCCTCTCCACACTTCTAACCAACTTGCCAGAATCCGGTTGGAAATTCATTGGAAATTGTCAAGAACCTTAACTTGTGTGTGGAGTGTGGATATGTGAAGTTATAAGTTTTCTCAAAGAAGCTACCCGACAAAAACACGTGAGGACAAAAGCTAGATACAACCTAATCAAGCAAATAGTACAACTATTTGATACACAATACACCTTTTATGCAAGATGTACAACAAATTCATTTGCTAATTAGTATATACTAGATTTTTACCCGCCGCGCGTTGCGGCGCGGGGCAAAGTATTCATTAAGTTTGTTTAAATCGAACATAAATACCTATGACGATTTAACAAATTCGGTCAAAAAGCCTTCGACATTGTATTACAAACCTTACAAACCGTAGTGTTTACATGGAACTATGTACAATGCAATTAGAAGAATCAAACTAATACCAACGCAAACGTTCAACTAATAACATAAATGATTAAAACATCTTAACAATCACCAAATGGTTAAAACATAAAAAGATAAAATGAATCTTAACAATCACCAATTCATGTATTTCTTGATTCTACAATAGTGTTAATCAAAAGGCTACAGCTCCAGCTCAACACACACACTCGATAAACGGAGACGAACAAAACTGAGAGTTATGGCGAAATCACATTTACTCCTGGATACACACTAATAACTTAACAAAACATGCAATAATATATAAATTCCAAACACCATCTCAAAACTTTTATAAAATATCACAATAAATATCAAACACTAAAGCAAAGCAACAACACATTTGGTTCATTAAAAATTGATTATTCCTGCATATATCCATTATCATGTTCTTCATCGTCACCTTCTTCATCGCTTAATTTAAGATCATCCAAGAGTTCTTCCAATGGCACAGAAGGCAAATCCTCACATTTGTCACAGAAGCCATTTCTGATGGCTGATACTCTTTGTTTCGGTAAAGTGATATATTGAATCTCAACTCAGGCTGCTCTTCAAGATCCCTTAAGAACTGTTCATCTTAAACTAATACTCCTAACAACCCCATAATACCTCCAACACCGGACATCCACCACCACCAAAAACCCAACACCAATATCGTCACCGCCACCACCGAAGACCCACCAACACCAATGAACACCAGCACCAATGAACACCACCACAATATGTCAAAGTTTAGGATTTCTTGGAACATAATATCACTGCCACGCCCACCTCCCCCAAAACACAACCATTACCGCCACCATCATCAAGTAAAAAAACAATAGCCAATAAGACAACCGACTCAGATCTAAAATCATCATCGTCGTTGCAAAATAAAGGGGCTCAGATGCCGCCACGGCTACAACCGGAGTTGCCATGCCAAGTAGCAGGCCACCATCATCGCCACAACAAATCCCAAAGCGACAACCCTAAAGTATTAGGGTAGAAGCAACACAGAAACAACATCCACAACAAACCATCATTTCGTGTTCAATCTATGGGCTTTAAAAGCCCCAAAACAACAATCGTTGGCACCAGTACAACCATTAAAGCACACAGTACAATAGAGCATTGCACAAATGGGTTCTTAAATAGAAAACCATCAATACCACAACCAACATGAAGCCACCACCATCACCAAACACTGGTAACACAACCAAACAAACACATGATTAAAACATAAAAAAGAAAGAAAACCAAACGATTAAGAGCAACAATCATCATCATCGTGACAACACAAAGAGGCTCAGAAGCCGCCACGGCTGCAACCGGAGTTGCCGTGCCAAGTAGCAGCCCAACATCATCGCCACAATAGATATCAAGAAAAACGTAAAGGATTCAAGAAAGAAATCATCGTCTGTGGCCATTAAAAACCACAAAACTCTTTCCTTTTGTTCTAGTAACAGTTATCGGCTTTGTTACGGAGTCAAAAACCTCCGGCCACTGGGTTAACAACCCAAAAAATAACAAATAAAAACGGCGCCAACATGGGAACCACCATAAACGGCAGTACCCAGTGACGTTTCCTTCATATCCATACGATGGCGTCGTGTGTTGGTGGCGGTTACAGTGGTATATGAGGTTTGAGGGTTATGCAAAGTCAAGGGAAGGTGGGTTTGGGAGTAAGTTGAAAGGTTTGGAAAAGCAAAGATAGAGAAAGTAGGGAAGGGTCTGGAAAACAAAAAGGTGAAGAGGTGGAGGAAAACGTGTAGCATATAGTCAGAAGGTGAGCACATGGTTTTGTTATAAACCAACAGTACAACCACGAAAGCACAAAGTACAATAGAGCATTGCATAAATAGGTTGCTAAATAGAAGTATATAAATTAAATATCAATATATCATGACAACTAAACAATAACAAAACACTAAAACTAACTCCATCTACCATTTTGATGTACATAAATACAATACATGACATTATTAACTAGCATTTTGGTCCTTCATGGATAGCTTAGTTGGTGAATGGACCGGGACCTTTCTTGGGTGTCCCGGGTTCGATTTCCACGAGGGATATAATGAGAAATGAAGGATGACTCCTGGCCTATGGTCACGAGTTTGAGTCCTGATCTCGCCTGGGTTTTACCAATCCTTCGCCTCGTGCCTTTGGCAGGTGAGGGGTTAGGTTTTCCCCGGTTCCGAAAACTACATGAGCGGGCCTTGGCTACCCAGCTGCTCGAGATACATATGGGCCCTCCACTGAATGGTCGTGAGGGTCTGTCCATAGGGTGGGGATCCCCCTAGATAGTCGGGCAGAAGTGTTAGTTATCCTTTCAAAAAATTAACTAGCATTTTGAACAAATCATGTCATTGGAAAATAACGCACGTTATAATTAAAAAAGTATAAGTCAAACAACAATATTTTTCATCATCAATTATAGAGCTTCAAGATTGTCTATTAGCCTAACCAAGTCTACAAAACAAGGACACGTTGGTGTGTCAACTGAACCAATAATTAGGTTCTCATTAAAAGATACAAAATAATTTAGGTCAAATTAGAGAATTGATGTTAAGTTATATACTTTCCATTTTAACACAGCTATAAACTTAGTACCTTTGGATTTGTTGATATCGCATTGTTTATATTATTGGAGTAATATTTATGTTCACTTAAAAGAAATTGATAGATTTGTATCAAGTGACAAGAGGTACTGTTTTTAGACCAAAACTATTGTTGCTCTTGTATTTTGTTTATTATACTTGATATGTAAACATTTAGTAATGAACTATAAGTTAAATACTACATGTAATTCAATGAAAATATGATGTGTTAATAATTATTGCTTAATAAAAGATCACATCACAATGATAACATACACCATGATTATTTGATATTATTTGATAGTAATTGTTTGAAGGAGTATTTGACCATTAACTAAAATCATTGAAGATGAATGAAAATGGTAGATGTGTGTTTAATGGTCGTTAATGATATGTGTACCATAATGTGGTCCAATAGTCGGGTCTTTTATTCTGTTAAGATTTGAGTAGCCAATTTAGTTATCAATAATTCATATTTTCAGTTTGTAAGTTGTTCGACTTGAGAGGCCCCGTTTAAGACCTTTGTTTGCAAGTTTTTATTTATTTATTATTATTCTTTATTTCATAGATGGAATGTTATAAAATGAATATATACTTTATTTAGGAGCCTCATGTTGACATGGCGTTGAGTTGGCGTAATGAGAACTTAACTAACCTTACTAGAAAACGAAAAAAAAGCAAAAAATCACCAAAATGGCCTTTAACTTGGTGTTTTACCAAAGTAGTCACCTCCCATGTCTTCGGGGACATGCCTCATGGTTTACAAGGTTTCTAAGACGTTTGAGGAGGAGGGGGGCTACACGTGTGTAGCCTCCTCCTCCTCAGGCGTCTTAGAAGACCTCTCAAGTGTCTTTGAAGCCTCTTTGGAAAAATATTATTTATAAAATTATTTTTATCATTTTAAACTCATGTAATTTTAAATTTCAGAAAACTTATATTTAATTGTTTTTTAGGCATTCTAAAACATTTATTTCAGTGATTAATCATAAAATTAAGATCAAATGATACAAAGAATAATATAGAAAATACAATTAAAAATAATATAAGAAATAAAATAAAAAATATAATAAATGATAGAATAATTGAACAAATAAAATAAATTAGAGTTTTGAAAGTATGAATATTCTGAGGTAAATAAAATTATTTTATAAAATAAACTTTTAAAATGTATTTACATAATAGAAATGTAATAAATATGGCTTAAATAGAACAAAAATTATAAAAATATGATTTTTATGAAAAATATTAGACACTGATTTATAAAATAGGAAAATAATTTTATAAAATATTTCCTTATTTGTAAAATAAGTTTATAAAAATTATATTCCAAAGAGGCTTCAAAGAAGGCTGAGAGGCTTTAAAGACGTCTGAGTTGCTTTTGAGACGCCTAAGAGGCTTCTGAGACGTCTGAGAGTATGGAATTCCGTGAAGCGTCTCCGGAGAGACGTTTCAGAGGGCTAATATCGTAAAGTAGGGTAGTCAAAGGCTATTTTCATGATTTTTCCCAAAGAAAAAGCTATAAATGCACACACTTCCCTCTACTCTCAGTCTCTACTTTTGGACAAGGTCCGATTAATCACCATTAATCGCTAGGCGATGGCTGTCGGTCAAAATCTGTAAATTTCGGTCACGATTAATCCTATAGGGCTAAAGATATGAGTCGAGGAAGGGATTAAATCATGCCTACTTGAAAAAACTACATATAACAAGTGTGTGTATGTATATAAAACTAAAAATTACATATAAATCCCAATCATTTAATCACCATTAATCCGTACTAATCCCTATTAATCGCTAGTCGATACCTCAACGCCCGACTATCGCCTAGCGATTCACACAACACCACCTTTGAAAACCCCAAGAACCATTTTCCGTTAGCAATAAGATTATTGGTCGCAACGATGCATAGATGCATGGTATATTTAAGTTGTTGGTATGTTTTTGACTTTAGATTTTTCAACCCAATGAAGTCCAGCTATGAAGTGATGAAACTAACCGTTATATTTGCTTTTTATGGCAATTTTTGGTATGAAGTAATGAATAATAAATTAATAATAACTCATTTAAGGGTAATGAAAATAAAATAAAACACCCCAAATATTGAAAAAAAAATAAAAAAAATAAGAGTATTATTATCCTTTGAAATTAAAGTATCTGTATATATACATACATATATACACTTACAAAAGTCTTTAAAACAAAGTATACGTATAGTATACAAGTACCATATAATACGACCATTGAGTCCATACGGATCTTATAATTCGGTTTTCGATCCGAATAAACTGGATAGTGTAGGGAGTTTAATCTCACCTACACTATTCACCGGAATGTTGAGGTTACCAATGACCGGGAGATCGACAGTGAGAATAATATTGAGTTCGTAGTCTATGTCCCAATCGGCACCAATGTCCTTCGCTAGGCTCACTAACACGCTGTGTGGCACCTTAACACCCACATCTAGCATCGTGTCGCCATTCGCCTTTAGCGAGCCAGGGTCTGGGATCGTGCCTTCAGCAATCACCCTAATTTTATCACATATATGAAAGTATACATATCACTCACATAGATTAAAAGTAATAATCATGACTAATTCGATCAAATCAATCGTATTTAAAGAATGAGGCATTGATTTTATCTATCGATCTATACATTTGCGATTACGTATAGAATAAAAAATTAGCATCGAATTGGTCGTACTAATCATTAATTTGTTTAGATCAATTGTAATCCGTGCCAAAATATTATCCGCTTTGCCTCTGATGGATTTTCCATCTTGGAACTCACGGTTTTGTTTTTACCTTATGAGTTGCTTGCTTAGGCAAAACACGTCTTTGTAGAGAAGACTTCCACCCCATATAAAGAAGGCTTCGTTCTCCTCCTTAGCCGAGGAGGACGGAGCCTTTCTTATAACAATTAGGCATATAACAACATGAGCAAACGAAAGATATGAAAACAGGCGAACCTGCCGGCGCTTTTAAACGTGTAGGAGATCTCACAGATAGGAATAGCAGTGTTATACGGGTTTGCAACATTAACATCGGCCTTGTAGGTGACGCATTCGCGGCTGATTGTTTTGAGATCGACGTTTTTTGACCGTGGCCTCGGGCTTCTTCATGTTGGCAACCTTCTCGGCCACGAATTCCTTCGCCTTATCGACCAATCCCGCCATCGTGATTATGA
The DNA here is from genome assembly GCA_030844895.1 of Ambrosia x helenae. Taxonomy (NCBI): domain Eukaryota; kingdom Viridiplantae; phylum Streptophyta; class Magnoliopsida; order Asterales; family Asteraceae; genus Ambrosia; species Ambrosia x helenae. Next base: position 10,684 of record JAUTDX010006145.1, read on the forward strand.
GGAAAAATGTTTGCGATTGTTTAATGTGATGGCCGGAGGTATATATGTTTTAGAGTTAAGGTTGTAATGTGCATGGGAATAATACGTGGGTGGGCCGTGTAACACGGAGTGGTACATGAGTCTATTATATTTATAAAATTGTAATTACAAAATAAATATATAGGTTTAGATTCCTGTACAAAGGACATATTTTGTGATAAGTGTGAGAAAGATTAAGAATTAGCATGTATGCATCATGTTTTAGATTTAGGAATGATGTTTTAGGTTGTTTTAACTTGAAAAACACCAAACACAACAATCTAAAACACAATCCAATGTATTATAGTCATCAAATTTATAAAACAGCTAAAACACACTACTTAACACTTAAAACACACTACTTAATGTTTTTAGCATGGTGTTTTAACTTTTAAGCCTAAAATACATTGTTTTCGGTTTTTAATTGTTATGTTTGGTATTTTTCTAGGCAAAACAATCCAAAACAACATGATTAAGTTCAAAAAATGATGCCTACATATCAATTTTTAATCCTTCTCACACTTCTCACGAAATATTGCCTTTGTACAGGAACCCTACCCTATATATATATATATATATATATATATATATATATATATATAGGCTAAGTATCCCTTAGAAACCATGTTGAGTTGGAGAAACCATTGAAACCCATCCAATGGTCACCATGATTCCACATCCCTCTTATTCTCATTTTAGCATAAGGGTAAGATGGTAACTTCAACCCACCCCACCCAATCCCCAATAAAGAGAAACAAGATCTGATTTGTTTTCAAAAATCACTTTTCATTCTCTCTCTCTTCTCTCTCTTCTCTCTCTCTCTCTCTCTCTCTCTCTAAATTAAACAAGAACACAGATCTGACTATAGCTATGCGACGGTTTGGATTAAATCCATTCTTGGTAACTATCACGATTTCGACGGTCATGCTAGTGTTTGTATTTTTCTCAGTCTCTTGCTGAGGCGGTGGTGGTTTTTGAGGGCGGTGGTGGCTGAGGGTGGTGGATCTGTGGTGGTTGAGGGTTGAGGATGGTGGATCTTCGGTGACGGAGGTGGTGGCAGGCTGAAGACGGTGGTCAGATCTGTTGTTGTTCTTTTCAAACCAAAAGGGGTTTTTGGGCCTCGTAGACCTCGAAGACGGTGGTCAGATCGTCCGTCTCATGTCGTTGGGCCTCGTAAGTTGTTGATATTGTTGTTGTTCTACTATTGTTGTTATTATTATTATTATTATTATTATTATTATTATTATTATTATTATTATTGTTGTTGTTGTTGTTGATATTGTTGATATTGCAGGTATCATGGCTGGTCTAAGATCGAATTCATGCTTGTGTTGTTGTACTGTTATTGTTATTATTATTATTATTATTATTATTATTATTATTACTATTATTATTATTATTATTATTATTATTATTATTATTGATATTGTTGTTGTTGTTTTCAAATCTAGAGTTTTTGAAGGGTATAATTTTTTTTGGTTTTAGTTCGTGGGTCGATCCGGGTTTGAAGATGTGTACAAGTTTGAAGATCCGGTACGGTTGTGTGTACAAATTTGAAGATGTTTATGAAATAAAATTACAAATCTATTATTGGTTTGTTTGGTTGTCATTTTTGTTTGATTTTAATTTAATTATTTGATTTGTGTTTTGTTGTTGTTTATGAAATAAAATTACAAATATATTTTACTGGTTTAGATAGTTACATAAGCACCATTAACTATGATACTTATGTAAATATGTAAAATTGCTTTTTTTACAGTGTGGTAAGAATGTAACAATATGCGGACTTAGTTAATCGATCAACAATTACATAAGCACCACTTGAAAATGTAACGATGTAACAATGTAAATACATAAAATGTAACAATGTAACAACGTAACGCATAAGTTGTTACATATCAATCTGACTTATTGTTACCTATAAAAAGGTTAAAAAATTGAAAAAAATGTAAAAGCAATGAAAAAAGAGAGGAGAGAGGAGAGAGAGTCAGGAGAGAGAAGAGAGATGAGAGAGAGGACATATGGACAAAATGCAATTTTACTAAAATACCCTTTTGCTTCAAACAAATAAAAAAGATAAGTCTTTTAATAATATAATATTAGTTGATCAATCTCATCCATTGATGTTGGTTGATCAAGGGTCACAAATGAGTTTCTTGAGTTTCTCCAACTCAAGGGAGTTTCTAAATTATCCCTACCCTATATATATATATATATATATATATATAATATATATATATATATAAAGGTACACATTGTGAGATCGCTGCTGGATCGGTTTGAGGGAATAACTTGAAAGAGAATTATTGAGACACAAAGATTCAATACATTTATAAATGAAAACATATGTTCGGTATTTATACATACGAAGGGGTGTGACCCTTGACACATAACCGACACAACGGTTGGTAGTTAGCAGGCGCCGTTAACTAATTAATATAAACTAACTTAGGATAAGTAATAATATACTGCGGATAAATGTGGAAATCAAGCAATTATATCTAACATACATATCTATAGACAAACTCAACCTTAAAAAATTATTCAACTTTACATATAGAGCTCGAAACGAGCCAAGCTTGAGCTTTCTAAACTCGTTTACACGCTTAAATATGCAAGTGAAAAACACAAACACAAGCCTGTATGAAACTTGAACAAAACCTCAAAATTCTATTGAAAAAAACATGGCCTGTGTAGAACATCAAATGATCTAAATCCGACCAGTAAGGAACTACTTAAACAACTAGAAACATAAACAGGTAAATCCAGTCAGGACCTTGGATTCAAAAAAGAGGCTTCTTACCATTTAACAACCCATCAAATGATCCAAAACATGGGTGGCACCATCACGGAGACCCGAGTGCATGTATTCATTAGTTACCCACAGCCGAATGCCTGCTATCTCTGCAGCTGTCTCCATCGCCAGGTTGAAGTTGACAAACATATCTTCATAATAAACTGCAGCAGCAACTGGCACCTATCCAGTATTCCAAAAGTTTATCAGCTTCAAAAATCTAAATACCCATAAATATAGAAAACCATTTTAATATAGAAAAAACGGGTAATTTTAATGGTTCACTTTTGGCAGTTTAAACCGATTTTTTATTTCTCAAATTCATTATGAAAGAACGAATAAATAATGGAAGTTAAACGGCCAGTTGGGTTTACATGTTCGGCTCCAAAGTGAACTGGACGGCTGGACCAAACTGTTAAACAAGGGACCGTCAAAACGAAACCATGAACCAATCTCAAACCAGCCAGACTTGCTTCAGTTTGGATGCTTTGTTTGGTTTCAACGGTTTATAAACAACCCTATTTGATAATATGATCTTTTGTCGGGTAATATGACTATATGATATTATACGAACATTGAGGGGGGGGGGGGGGGGGTATGAAATTATCCCTATAAAAATAACATACCGTGTTCTTATTTAGTGCCGTTTTGTTATATAAAGAAGGCCAGTCTTTCTTCTCAGCCAACAAATTAGCCGCTTCCTTAAATGGCCTCAAAGCATGAATTTCATCAAACATCCACGGGAACACCATCTGAATTAAGCAAGGTGTCGAACGGTCAAATGGGTTTAAATTTTAAATATATAGCAACGCAATAAAACTGTGTTTCATAATTACTTCTCCTGTGAGATAAACTGGCCGGCCTTCTTTAGCAGCCTTTACAGCATCTAGTTTATGTTCATGTTCTGCCCTTACTCTGTGAGCAGCCCAACGCGATGCAGCCCCCTTCACGTACAGTCAAGATAAACTTAGAAACAAACGTTTTATAATTAAACTAGGAATTTATTTATTTTCTGCACCCACCTGACAATATATAGACTCGTGCATAAGAGCGTACAATGGGTTTGTATCAAAAGACAGCCACTGCTCAAACTGCACATTTGTGAGTTACGTCAGCAAAAAACTATGTAGTATCGGCAGACATATAAACGACAGATAGAAAGAAAACTGTTACAGCATTCAAGAAGTAATAGCTGATTTGCTTCTTTGCTCCGGGAACTATGATGGGGTCCCATACTCTCTCGAACCTAACCAACATAAAAACAGAGAAACTTTCAAATACTCAAATTTAAGGTAGGTAACAAAACCTTTATAAATGTTGCCTTTTTCTTTGACATGGGAAATTAATATTACCTCGCATCTAAACGTTTAGAATAATTTTAAACAAATTTGGTTACCCAAAGTATATACCGAACCAAAGTTTGTTACTTTTTTATGCAATTTAACCTGTTGATTAATAGTCAAAACACTTTACTTAAGCTATATGCGAGGGTCAAACAGTGCATTTATATCGAGACACAGGGGCGCAGCTTAGTTGGGGCGTGGAGCCCCCCCCCCCCCCCCCCGAATTTTTGCCCAGAAGTTCCGATTATATAGTATTCGTATAGAAAATTTTGGAAATATAGGGCTTCGACCCCCCGAAACTAGTGACTTCCGATCACCCAAACCTTCGGGTCAAGCTTCGCCACTGTCGAGACAGACAAGTATATAAGCATAGAAGTGAGTGAATGAAGGCATACAAGTAATGCAAGCGCTCAAACCCGTGCTAGACCCTAAGCCTGTAAGGCCAAGGAGTTGTAGGCCCCTGGGGGTTAATATACCACCAGATGGAAGAGGAACCTATAACATACAAAAACACATGGTTAGAGACAATGGGGTTTATTTTAGTAAATGATATAGTCTCAGAATTGTTGATAAAACTCCTTAGTCCTCACCCCGCCTCCCTCGGACTCTTCCAGATGCTTAACAACGTCACGAATGATCTCAATATCTTGAGGGTATCTCTTGTAGTATTTCTCATTCTGGGTGATGATTGGACCGATGCAAGCGTTGTAGACGGCCTCTGCTGTACATCCATCACCAATTGGCGGGATTCCACCCGTTAAGTAGACTTCTTTCAGCCCTTTGGTGCAAAACTTAGGTAGGTCACTCCACAAAAACCACCGAAACTCTATGCATAAATATAATTAGTCATCAGTATAAACATTAATGCAATAAACTTACGTGCTAAATATAAAGCGAATAAAAGAAAAAAATGGTTTTTATACCTGACCCAAGACCTTCCAAGGAGCAGCATTGGGAACAAGATGTTTACGAATAAATTCAGCATCATTCACAATATTATCTGCCCGAAAGTATTTCAAGTAATCAACCAACTCTTGTGCAGATTTCATTTGAAGCATAGATGATGTGGTCAGCGGAGTTGACAACCCTGTTCCTCGCTGCATTTGATCACATCAGAAGAGAGTAAAAAAAAGGTTTAACAAACATAGTGATGTGTCTATATATAGTAAAAAGCTTAAAAAACATACCTGATCCATTAAAATAACACGATGTTCTTCACACGCTTTACTCAACCACCCGCTTGCTTCAGTTGGCCTCGGTGACTCAAAACCCGGTCCACCTTGTAAGTATAACAGATATGGCATATCTTGATTTTCCTTTCCAACTACACCACACAATTTTCATCAGATTATTTAAAATCTAAACTCAAAAGATTATAACAAATGAAATGGGAATTCACAAAGAAGTAAGGTTGCACCTTTTTCGAGAATTTCGAAGATCATGGATTGCAAACATAAAATTAAAGCCTTAACTATCAGAAAGGGGAGGCGACACAGCTTGTTGCCCGTCTTCCCGCTATCTTGATGTAATATTTTCAGTCATGTTATATAAATTATTATCATTTGTAAAAAAATTCTACTTTATAAACAACAATTATAAACTATAAATTTTAGTTGTAAAAAAAAAAACTCACTGTAATAGTTTTTCTAGCTTCAAGTTAACATCAAACTCCATATCCAACAAATTTTTATTTTTTTGAACAATTCTTATATTTTCTTGGATAAATACACCACTACATACACTCTGTGTAGGATTTGGACCATAGTTATCAAAGGACAAGGCACGCTTAAGGCAAATAGGCCTCGCCTGGGGCCTAGGCGCAAGGCGTAAGAAAAGTGAGGGCCTAAGAAAAAAAAAAGTGCACTTAAATGAAAAAAAAATAAAAAATATATTATGTATTAGAATAATACTATTCTTCAAATAAAATAAACAAAAGCTATATATAACATTTAATATCATCTTATTAATACCAAAAGTTCTCAAATAGTGAAGATTTAAATGTAATTTCAAAACTTGAAAATTCTAAAGTTCTAAACATTCTAAATTGGATTGAAAATCGCTTAAATCAGTATTCTAGAAGCTTATATTGTAGAAAGATCAATAATTTTTCACTAAATAATAATAAAAAATAATAGAGAGACTTACACAGATTGTCCTTTAGTTATACATGAAATTGCATTCTATGTCCTTTTTTCAAATTTTTGACACCTTATGTCCTTTGTTTTATACACTTATAACACCCTATGTCTTTTAGGCCAAACCAAGTTAAACAACTCGGTTAAATGGGTCACTTGCCCCTCATGCGAGGGCAAATCTGTCAATTCACCTCGTTAAAGGACAATTTGTGTAATAATAATAATAATAATAAAACAAAAAGTTCAGTCAATTAGGACAATCTGTCAATTCACCCTCCAACCCACCGCCTACATCACCAACCCTCCGCCTACATCACCACTGCCTCCTTCCAACCATCCTCTGTCAATTAGGGCTGCATTCAATTAGGGCTTCATTTTAAGAATCCCAACCATCCTGTGGAGAGAGAGAGAGAGAGAGACTTAGAGAAGAGAGAGGATAAAAGAGGAGCCGGAGGCCTCCAACGCCGGCGGCGAACCTCCAACCATCCTTCCCTGCCGGCGAACCTCGGTTACTACACCCCTATAACACCCGTTTCACACCAACAATCCACCCCAACATTCTGATCTGATCGAAAGAGAAAGATAGAGACGCGAGGGAGAAAGACAGACGCGAGGGGGAGAGAGAGAGAGACGGTGACAGAACAAAGGAGGCGGCGGCGGTGTCTGGATGTATGAGGGGTTCCGGTGTCTGCTTGTGACGGAGGACGGAGTACAGTGGTGGCGAACGACGATTGGGTGATTCAGTGGTGGTTCGTCATGATTATAAAGGCGGTGGTGGACTCCGAGGGGTTCAAATATCTCTCTCTCTCTCTCTCATGGTTGTGGAGGTTTTTGGGGGTGGTGGTCATGGCTGTGGAGGTAGGGGGAGGTGGAGGCGATGGTGAATGGTGGTGGTCTAGACTTGATAATTAAGAGGAGGAGTTGACCTGGTCAACTTACCAGTCAATTCAGATACATAAGGGGAGAAGACATGGAGTGGTGAAAAGACAGGATTGCCCCTCACGTGAGGGGCACGTGAGCAACATAACCGAGTTTTTTAACTTGGTTTGGCCTAAAGGACATAGGGTGTAACAAGTGTATAAACAAAGGACATAAGGTGTCAAAAATTTGAAAAAAGGACATATGATGCAATTTCATGTATAACTAAAGGACAATCTGTGTAATTCTCTCAAAATAATAAATTGGTATTAAGAGTGCCTGAGAGCTGAAGCGAGGGCCAAGGACCCAGAGGCGCAATGAAAGGGCCTAGCTTGGAAAATGGGTCTAGGACCCAGAGGCGCAATGAAAGGACCCATTGCACTGTAGTGGTAGAGACATTGGTGGGCAATGATAGAAGAAGACCTGGGGGATCCTGGGTTCTATTCTTGACCAAGACCGCCAGACGGGCTTTACCGGTAATTTCATCTTTGTGCATACGGGCCTAGGGCCGGTGGGTTACCGGGTTTTCCCCAGAATTGGCGTTTGACAACTCGGGTTCGATTCTTTTGTCCAACATTGTCTATTCTAGTAATATCCGGTGAGTAAAAAGTAGCAGTAACAAAAAAGTCAACATCTTATAGACTATAACTTAGATACATTGGTGGGCAATGATAGAAGATCTGGGGATCCTGGGTTCGATTCTTGACCCAAACGGTAAAAACGGTAATTTCATCGCCGTGCCTACGGGCGGGTGGGTTACCGGTTTTCCCCGGAATTGGCGTTTGACAACTCGGGTTCGATTCTTTTGTCTAACATTGTCTATTCTTGGTAATTTCCGGTGAGTAAAAAGTAGCAGTAACAAAAAAAGTCAACGTCTTATATACTATAAAGTATAAACTTAAAAAACCCCAATTAGAAAACAACAATAACAATAAGAATCGAACTAATTACATTACATTACATGGATCAGAAACAAAGTTATTATTGATGAATATAAACTGAAGTGGGAGAGTGAATTACCAGAAACAGCCTCACGAGCGAAAAGGGAGATGGTAGGGGATTGAGATTGAGAATAATAATAATCGAGTGGGACAGTGAAGCGGTGGTCTCGAAGACGGAGGTCTGGGACGGAGTACCATGGTCCGGCCACGTGTTCCGGTTGGTGGGTGTGGGTCATGGTGGTGAAACTTGATCTGATGATGAAAGAGTACACGTAACGACTTTGTTTGGGGCTAGAGCGAGTTGTTGGAACTGATGAGTTGAGAAGAGTTTCAAGGATAATAAAGATAGTGTTAGCATTGTTCAGCTGTTGTGTTGATTTATCCTGTACATTGTACCGATACGATAATGATGCTGATCTGTTTATTTTTTTTTTTAGAAAATCACGCGAGTTGTTACTATTTTGGAGGTATATATTATGCTTGCGTGGCAGATCAAGAGTATACGTATAATATTTTCATCGAGGAAACATCCTAATTTTATGGTTGTCAAAAATACTTTCCGCTTGCTTGGAAAAATTTTTGCTCGAACGCTTAGTTTTTTACTCGATTATAATATTTTCAGGACCGGATCGGACTATGGCTGTTCACGAGCCGAGCCAATCTAAGCGGAGCTTTGCTTGTGCTTGGCTATTTTACAAATCGAACCGAGCGGAGCAGCTCATTTATAATCGAGTAAAAAACTAAGCGTTTGAGCGAAAATTTTCCAAGCGAGCATCGAGCGGAGAGTAATTTTGACAACCATAAAATTGGGATGTTTCCTTCGATGATTTCATTGTCGGGTGACATCTAAGGTGAAACTGTCCGATAATAACACTAATATTGAGATCCAAGTGTCCGAGGATGAGGCTTAGCGCTTAGGTTGAGATTGGTGAGGCAATCAGCTAACGCAAAGAGCAATTGTTGCATTGTGACGTAGGGTGGTATCAAGCGACAATTAGCGATGGACAACTAATACCATAAAGAAGTCAATACTGTCACATCATGACTTATGAACTTATTGTTAATTTTTTATTGGATTAAATGTGCTAGTTATATTTTGTTTGCATATATTGAGCCAAATCCAATAGAATGTTATATATAAAGCTACAAATTATTGTTTGTCGTTGGTGTTTTTTCAAATTAAAACAACTTAAAACATCATTCCTAAATCCAAAACATGATGCCTACATGTCAATTCTTAATCCTTCTCACACTTCTCATGAAATATGTCCTTTGTACAGGAACCTAAACCTATATATATATATATGTGTGTGTGTGTGTGTGTGTGTGTGTGTAAATTGTGTGTATATTTATAATGACAAAATTATGAAACATGACCTTTTTTTTTTGCATTTTATGTCCAAAATTACCTTTTTTTCTTGCATGTTATGTCCTTTATGACTAACTGGGTTAGTTTTCTCAGTTAACCTCAAAAAGCTTCAAGGGTATTTTGTCCATTCACTTTAAATTGCTATAAACCCCTTCAAACTCTGCTGATAACTTCACAACCCTTACAACACTCGTCTCCCCCAATACTAACCCTTCCTCTTCCACGATTACACTCACAAAAAACCTAACTTTGATCATCAGTATTATGTACGACAAAGAGTTTCGACGATTAGGATTTAGGGTTCGTAAGAACCTAACACATGAAGAGGTGCTTGAATTATATGGTAAGTTTTCATACGTTTGATGATGTTTTTTCAAAAAGTTTGAATTTTTAAGTATTCTTAACACGTAAATGTTTTATACAATGCAGTGGGTGCTCCTAGTTTGTTCTCTATCAAGCTTCATCATAATGGAAGATTCACACGTTTTCCTGACAGGACATATGTTGAGGGTGATGAACATTTCATTGATTTGCTTGATCATGACAAGTTTTCAGTACATGAGATGGATCGAATACTGGAAAAATTTGGTTATCAAAAGGACATTGAAAGGTATTACCATTTTCAAGTGCCAGGTTCTGATCTTGATTTTGGTCTTAGGGCTTTAGGTAGTGATGCTGATGTTATTGGGTTTATCAAGGTTATTCCAGAAAATAGGTTAATTAATGTTTATTGTGAGTATGGTATAACTACTGTGCACACATATTTCTGCTCACCAACTAAGGTTAGGGTAGAAGAAATAATCGATGAGATAACTGATGAGGAGTTAATGGCAGTTGACCTTGATAAAGTGGTTAGGAAAAGATTATTGTTAGGCTGGCATGATGATGATAAACCTGAGGCTAACCAAGGAGTGGTAGATAATAGTGATGAAGTTGTTGCTAACCAAGACACTACTCAGTCTATGCATACTGATGATGTTATGGATAACCATGTCCATAATGTTCATACTGAGGAAGTTGTGGATAACCAACTTCATAATATGCATACTGAGGAAGTGTATGTGAGTAACCATGTAGATAATATGCATACTGAGGAAGTGGTGGAGAATGTGAATTTTCATTTTGCCTTTGATTTTAGCAACATTGACCTGAATGATCCTAACTTTGACCCATTCTTTGGTGAAAGTCCAACTATTAATGTTCCTAAACATGATGTTCCTAAGCATGATCAACCTCAGGATAATATGAATGAACATGAACATTATAATGAAAATGTGGATGAGGGTATGAATATAAGTGAGAATGGAAGTGATGATGATGATGCAAGTGAGGATAGTGATTTCTTAGTAGATGAGGGGAATTTGATAAATGAAGTTGAAACAGATATGAGGGATTTTAGGTTTTCACTGATGATGTTGAAGATGTTGAACAACAAGTGTTGGATGTGTGTTTGAAAGACCTACAAGAAGATGCAATTGACAATGATCACTTTGTTAGTGAATCAGAATCTGATGAGGATGAAAGCAGCCACAGGAAAAGAACAATGAAGTTACTAAGAAGACAGAGAAACAGGAATTCCCATTTCATGTGTGGTGATAAATTTGGAAGCAAGGAGGAAGTGAAACAAATGATCAAAAGGCATGTTGTTGACACTAGGAGACAACTAAGGATCATCAAGGATGATCTAAGTAGGGTTAGGGCAGTTTGTTGGGGGATATCCCACATTTTGATGATAATGGTAACCTTATGTCAGTTGATGGTCATACTGAAATTAGTTATGGAAAGGAGACCATGGGTGTGTGTAGTAGGTGTAGGGGGACTGGTCATAACATAAAGACATGCAAAAATCCAGAAGTTGTGGTTGAAAAAGGCAGTAAATCAAAAGATAAAGGTCAAAATGTGAAAGGCAAAGGTGAGGGGAGTTCTGGTAACACATCAAAAGACAAAGGACAAGGGCCAAAAAATACTGGTGGCAGGGGCAAAAAAGGCAAATAATAACAAGCATCAATGCCCTTGGTCACTACACTTTTCAAAAGTTGGTGAGACTGAAACTTGGGTTATTAAAACCTATGTAGAGGAACATAAATGCCTTCAAAATAGAAACATTAGGGCATGTACAGCAACATTTATATCTAAACATCTAATGGAACAACTTCATGAAAATCCAAAGATCCCAGTGAAGGCTGTCCAAGAGCAGTTTCAGAGAAAATTTGAAGTTGGGGTATCACAGATGAAAGCTACAGGGCAAAGACTAAAGCCATGTTACATATCACTGGAGATTACAATGCTCAGTATAGGATGCTTAGAGATTATTGTGGTGAGTTGATGAACAAAAACCCAGGAACCACAGTACATATTGAAGTTCAGCCATGTGGTGATCCTGAATCCACAGAAAGAGTCTTTAAAAGGATTTATGTGTGTTTGGGAGCTTTGAAACAGGGTTTCAAAGCCATTGGCAGGGATATGTTAGGTCTTGATGGTGCTTTTATAAAAGGTCCTTACCCTGGTCAAGTTCTATCTGCTGTTGGGGTTGATCCAAATAATGGTATTTACCCTGTCTGTTGTGCTATAGTAGAAGTAGAATCCACAGATTCTGGTCTTGGTTTTTAGAATGTCTATCTGATGATCTAGATCTAGATGTGAGGAGGTTGTCAATGTTCTGAAACTGATTGATAGAAGTGAAGGTTTGCTAACACCATATGCTACTGAGTTATTGGAAGAAGTCAAAAAATATGCAGTCAGGTACCTTATTTAAGTTTTTTGAGTATTCATTTGTAATGAGAATTGTTATGTTATGATACATAATACATGATATATGTTAACTAGGTACTCTGTGATGTGGAATGGTGAGAATCATTATCAGATTGCTGGTAAAAATGGCCAATATGTGGTGGATATGGCAAATAGGACATGTTCATGCAGGCTTGGGAACTCAATGGTATACCTTGCAGGCATGCTGTTGCTGCATTTGGAACAAGGCTATCCATGGACAGGTGGGCTTACCAGAAACCTTTGTCATCCTCTGTATAGAATGGACACATGGAAAAAGGTTTACTCTTTCAAGATCTATCCAATAAATGGTAAGTCAATGTGGCCAAAATCCAAAGTACCAAGTACTATCATACCACCTTTTTATCACAAAGCTGTTGGGAGGCCAAAGAAGGTCAGAAGGAAATCAGTGGTAGAGTTGGATGAGATGACAACAGGTGGGAAGCTGAGAAAGGTGGGGTACATATGGTACCTGAGGCAAATGTGGTAACAAGGGCCATAACAGCAGGTCATGCAATGGCAGGAGGCCAGATGAGTCAGGGTCAAGCAAGTCTAAGAAGGATGGTAAGAAAGCTGCTAAGAAGGATGGTAAGAAAGCTGTTGCTGCTGGGATGGGTGGTAAGAAAGCTGCTGCTGTTGGGACAAACCATGCAGGGTCCAGTGAAGCCTAAAAGGGTGGTGTGAAGATGTGTAAGAAGCGCAAGGGGGCTGGACACAATAGCAGGACCTGCCAGAAGAATGCTTGATTTTAGAGATGAAGTTATTTAGTATTTTGTGTTTTGGTTAACTTATGTTTAAGTCAAACAATGTCTATGTTTTGTTGGATTTTATGGTTGTATGAATACGTTAAGTATCAATGTTGGCTTTATTGCCCATTTTGACCCATGTTTGTTTTAGATTGTGTGTCCATTTTGACCCATTTTGTGTATGTTTGTACTGTGTGCACTGTGTGTCCATTTTGACCCATGTTTGTACTGTGTGCAGTGTGTGTCCATTTTGACCCATGTTTGTACTGTGTGTATTTTTTGACCAATATTGTATGTTTGACAATCAATGTTTTTGATCCATGTTTTGACAATCAATGTTTTTGATTCATGTTTTGACAATCAATAAGATACACAAGCAGAGCCATAAACTTCTAATACATTTCATCAAACCTAATTTGGTACATAGATTTCTTCCATCCAACTAATACACATGGAAGACCCATACACTTATGCATTTCATCTACATACTACAAATATAAGTCAACCCAAACAGAACCCAACTTAGAATCAGGTAAATCTTCAAACGCCTTGACTTAGATTCAACATTTCTTCTTCCCATTTTCACTGACTGTCAATCTTTCTTCTAGTTTGACACCTTCTTGATTCAACCCACATGAAAATCCACACCTGGAACCCTAATGTCAAATAAAAAAACGACTTTAGATGAAGAACCCTAAATTACGAACCCTAAATACAAACCCTATCTTACCTTTGAGCTGCAACCAAAGAATCGACGACCTGGATTTTTAGGGGTCCATGAGGTGCGAACTAGAGCCTCCCTACCACACCAACATTGCACCATTTTGATCAATTAGGTGTTTAGGGCTTCAATCATAGGGTTTTAATCTTGATGAGCTTCAATTTGGGTATTATTAGGTGTTAGGGTTTTAACCTGATCGATTGTATATGATATATAAGAGGGAATATTTAATTTAAAGTGAATGGACAAAAATACCCTTGAAGCTTTTTGAGGTTAACTGAGAAAACTAAACCAGTTAGTCATAAAGGACATAACATGCAAGAAAAAAGGTAATTTTGGACATAAAATGCAAAAAATAAAAATAAAGGTCATGTTTCATAATTTCAGTGATACATAAAGGACACAAAGTGTAATTTTGTCATTTATAATTAAAGATACAATAAATAGATAAAAATGTATTCAATCCGAACTGAGCCGATCGGCTCATTTACAATTGAGCGGAAGATCGAGCGAGCATTTTTCGATCATTTTCCAAGCGAGCGACGAGCACCGAGCGATTTGAACAGTCCTAGATCGGACATTGAACTGGACCCTCACAAGGTCAGTGGTCCAATGAACCGGCAAAAACATTCAAAAAAAATTCCAATAAAATTATAAATTTTCGATCCGACCCACTTTTTACCCAGATCAGTCCAACCACCGATTCAGGTCGTGGCACAAGATTTTATAACTAAAATGTAGTTTTTATATACGTTTGTGTTTTTTGTTATTAAAATTTTAATATTAATATTATAATTTGCAAAAGAAAATAAAAATAGAAAATTTTGAGTTGAAAATGTCATGTTCGGGTCAACCCGCGTATATTCGGGGCGTATTCAGGTTCATATTTATGATACGATTTTTCGGGTTCAGGTTCGTGTAAAATTTTCGAGTTTAGGTCAGGTTGGACCCGCGAACCCACGAACACGATCAGTTTAGCATCCCTAAGGAATACGGCATTTTTAAAGGCGTGAATGGTTTGGTTTGGTTCGGTTATTAGCCTCACTGAAATCAAAGTTACCAGTTAATTGGTCTATTAACCATCATATCTCATTCACATTTAATACGGAGGTAGTATCTAACTATAACTTTTTTATTTTACTATTACTTGACTGTTACTGTAGTAACTTTGAAGTCTTTATGGTTGTGCTTTTTTACTTGATTGTTACTACAATGCAGATATGTTTGTTACTTCACCTATTAACCACGTGGTCGTGGGTTCGAGTCCCATGGATGGCGCTAATCAAGAAACACCAATCTAAACAATATTCGAAATATAAATAGAATGAAGAGATTTTATTAATAAGTATGGTGACGATTACAAGGACCAACGCGAGTATTAAATGGACAATGAATCAACCAATCTTTCTTAATATAAAACTTAGAGCGATAGCTATGTGTGTGTTTGTATGCGAAATTGGCTAAACCCTTCTCTATAAGGAGATGAGGTATTTATAATGAGAGTGGTGCATGCCACGGGTCGATAGTGATTGACAGCTAATTCGCGCGGGGCCCACAGGTGAGCCGTTGAGGAATTTGCGTTGTCCTTCTCTGATTGGCTGGATGTCCCTTTCACTCGTCATTTCTGTCCTTGCTGATGGCAGGAGATCATGGAGCATGGAATTCTCTCCTCTGATTGGCTGAACGTCCATCTCGTTCTCTCTCTACAAATTGTTACATCCCAGGTGTCGAGGCGGGCCCCACAAAAGCTTCCTTTAATTATTCTTTTTGGGCTGACTTGTGAATTTGACTTTGCACGAGCTTGTCTGCTCGCATGGGTGCGCATCTTAATACATATCTCTTTTACTCGCAAAATTACACATGCACCTTTACATAAAAGAATGGGGGAGAGGAAACGGCGATCAAAGACAACAACAACCAAACAACCGGAATGATGGTGGCGCTGACAAGAGAGG
>JAUTDX010006146.1:0-21745 GCA_030844895.1 Ambrosia x helenae
AAAAATACCAAAACGCATAGTTTCGCATAATTTCGCCTAGTCCCGACTAGTCCCTAGGCTGGACCTCACTGCCTAGCGCCTAGCGCCTTCTGCAACATTGGTAAAAACTATGTTGGATATCACTACAACATATAAGCGAGATCTAAAACTTGTACATTTTTTGCCGACATGGTACATAGAGCATTATAACTTTCAAGACAAATCACAGTGATTTGATTTTGACGTCAAAAACCGACATTGACCATAAACACGTCCAGTTGTGGTGGTCGGATTTTTTACCTATTTATCTTTCTTTGTTTCTTGCCAACACTTATGAGACATGAGTTGTGTGATGTTGCTGTTGTTGAGACAAACATTGTTAATACTGGGCACATGGTCTCATTTATTATCAACTGGCATCTTTTCCATATCAAGACAACTTCCTTAAATAGGTGAATTGTTATGAGTTGAAATCTTGTAACATCTCTAGCTTTAATAGGATGATGAATTTTGTTAGAAAAAAAAAATCCAACCAAATCTGTTTCCATCACATGTTGATCATTGCCATTTTCCTAGTATATTTCAATCAACTGTTTGAGTAGCATGCATAGCAGAAGTTGAAAGGGGCCCCCTCAAAGTTGTTTTTTACCTTGTGTCAGTGAACATTTCACCAACAATTGATCACAAAAAATATTAAAAAGTTTCACTTCCACTATCACTAGTTTATAAAGTAAATCTTTTTTTTTGTATGCAATTGTTTGTTTTTATCCTGCTAACTGTATATACCACCCATTGATGCATCTTTTAGTGGGGTCCTGGTTTAGATAACTTGTTTTTATTTATTTGTTTTGGGGACTATAGCAAGTTCGCTTTACATTTTTTTATACGAAAAAGAAAGAATATTGTTTCGCTAAGTTTTGTTATGCTAATTATCATTTATTATATAGGAGCACCAGGGAAAGCACACCTTGTAGCTTTATACGGGACTCGAACGACAGTATTACCCCTGGTTCTAGTACAAGGCATGCAACTGTACCGAATTCAATTCAGAGTATTATGCCTTCCGCACAAGAGATCGATGAGTTCTTTGCCCGTCATGCACAGGAACAGCAACGCCTTTTTTCTGAGAAGTACATTTATCTTAACCTAAACTCGGATAAGCCGTTTTGTCTTTATGTTGACTTTGTTGACCGAAGGTCAGATACTCATCTGTGACAATGAATGCAGGTACAACTTCGATATTGTGAATGAAAAAGCCGCTTCAAGGACGTTACGAATGGGTGAGGGTGCAACCGTAGACGACGGTGGATATATAACATTGCAGGATAAGAAAGTAGGAGTAGGTAATGATCTCTAGTAGCAGCAGACAAAAGAGTTGTGTAATCTAATGATCTCTCAAAAGATAACAGAGCACACAAGCATAATTAGGTTAGAATCGAAAGGAAAAAAAATGTTTTTTTACCTTTCTTTAGGTTTGCAAGCCATAAATAATTGCTAGGGTTCATGTTGATGTTAATGTTAGGTTTAATTGGTGAAAAGTATGCATGTTTTGCTACTTAAATCCTCTTGTTGTGTTTCTAATGTTATATTTGATTATTCAAGGGTAGAATCTTGTACTTGTTTTTAAATAGTAGATTGTTAAAAACTTTAAACAGTAAAATAAGTCAGTAAAGGTCAGAAATAATGCACATGTGATTAAGTTGTCAGTCTTAGTACCCGTGAGAGTTTGAAAGTTTTACCTAGATTCCTTACCTTCTGCATTCAGTATCCAAGTGGCTTAAACAACCTTGGTCATATCGCATCAGGTAAAGGGGTGGAGGGTTGGCCGGTTGGGTCCAATTGGTAAATCTATTGGAGCTAAAATGTTGCTCTCCTTGATGTTAAGGGTTTGAGTACCGTTAAAGATGGATTTGCTGTAATTTAAACTATTAAAAAAAAGTAACAAGTAGGCCTTTACAATATTAACTATGAGGGTGGCTGGGATTGCGTTTTGAATTTGATTTTTAGATTATTGCGTTTTGAAAACGTAAATAATCAGTTTTTAGTGTTTGGGATTGCGTTTTGAAAACGCAAATAATCAGTTTTTTAGCCTACCAAAACGCAATAATCTATAAGCAGCTTCACACCTGCTTTTTCAAATCTCATAATCTATTTTGAATAATCAATCCCAAACACCTCCTAAGACTCAATCATGCTACGGATGTAAAAGAGCAGTTTTTAGATCATGTGTAATAGAATTACTAAAAAGTGCAATAACTGGTAATATGTAAAAAAGGGCACACAATAACCATTATGTAGCGGCTTAATTGATAAATTAAATAAGAGGAAAAAGAAACATAAAAATGTGAGTGCTTGTGATTGATGGAATGATGGTGGACCCATCATCTAAGGGCTTCAACTA
Source organism: Ambrosia x helenae (assembly GCA_030844895.1). Classification (NCBI taxonomy): domain Eukaryota; kingdom Viridiplantae; phylum Streptophyta; class Magnoliopsida; order Asterales; family Asteraceae; genus Ambrosia; species Ambrosia x helenae. The sequence continues at coordinate 2,381 of JAUTDX010006146.1, forward strand.
GGGTTGTTCATGAGCTGAGTCGAGCCAGGTCAAGCTCGCGCTCGGCTTGGTTATAAACCGAGCTGGCTCGGCTTGGCTCGGACTTGAAACCGAGCTGAAAATCAAAGCTCAAGTTCGGCTCGGCTTGGTTTGGCTCGAATTTAAAAATAAAAAATAAAAATGGCTTTCAAAATTCAATAGTTTAAAATATTATTTAGGGGTGTTCATCGGGTTTGGTTTTCGGTTATCGGGTTATTCGGGTCGGGTTATTCGGGTTTTCAGTTGTGAAAATATTACCCGATAACCGACCCAATCTAGTTAAATGGTTATCGGTTATGAGGTTAATCGGGTTTGGGTTTTTTGGGTCAGGTTAAATGGTTATCGGTTTAATAGTTCGGGTGTTTGAGTTACATATTTCCAACCATTTGGGCTACAACATGTTTAAAATAAAACCACAACATGGACTACAATATTTAGTTGCAAATTTGGCTACAAAAACACTACTCCGATATACATAAAAATATGGAAACTGGATCATTTATTTGTTTTTGAATTATTCGGGTTATTCGGTTCAACCCGAATTATACAAAACTAATCCGAAGACCGACCCAAAAGACTCTAGTCGGGTTCGGGTATGCACTTAATCGGGTTCGGGTTAATCGGGTAAGGTAGTTTCTCGGGTCGGGTCACTTCGGGTTCGGTTCGGTTATTGGTTATCGGTTAAAAAGAACACCCCTAATATTATTCAATAGTTAAAAATAACACATTTAAAATAAGTTCAACCTAATAGATTACAAGCTAAAATCAAGTTCAAGCAAATACAAAATGAGTCTTAAATTATAACAGAATCCAGTATAAGTTCATCAACATACGAATTAACTTGAGTACTTGGATCAAAAGCAGTATTCAGTTTATTTAAATAACTTGATTAGCTATAACTTCAATCTCAAGCACAGAATATCCATGCTACTATTACCAAATATTAAATATGTAACATATTCCCCATCTTTTTTTAACATTTTATAGTATATTATATGTATATAAAAAATATATATATTAAAAATTAGAATTATTCGAGCCAAACCGAGCCAGCTCGGCTCGTTACGAACCGAGCCGAGCTAGGCTCACTTTCTAACCGATCCGAGCCAGCTCGGCTCAGTTTTAAACCGAGCCATATCGGGCGAGCTTTTTTCAAGCTAAATCCGAGCGAGCTTCGAGCGAGCTCCGAGCCATGAGCTTTTTGGACAGCCCTAGCTTCAACTCATTAAAACCTTTGGCAGAGAGGCCTTTGGCGCCCCATGATGGCGGAAGGGGCAGTGTTCGGTGCCCGAATGTGTGACGTGGAGGCTTTAACGCCTCCGCTACAGATGGTTTAACCATGTGTGTATTATCAACCAATATTTTTTGTTTTTTTAATTCATGCCATCATTTGTATTTTCTTCAACAATACGGCAAATCGGATATTGAAGACTTGAAGTTCAATTATGTAGAAACTCAAACTATGGAGCCGATGGAGAGCTGTGTAATCATGGAAGTGTAGGGAACTATCCGTAAATATTTCAAATTTCTTGAGGGTGTAATACATGGGCTAAGGATAGTCGGTGTTAATATCATGGGCATTATTAAGTTTGGGTTTGAGGTCGTTTAATCTAGCTTGATTTGAGCTTTCAACTAGCCGATTTTAAGTATGTTATTTGCAAGGAGACTCGTTTTAATCATGTGAATAATATCAACCAATACTCTTTTTTAATCCATGCCACCATTTTTATTTTCTTAAACAATACGAGAAAATCAGATATTGAAGTTCGAGTTTATTAAGACTGAATAATGCTTTGAAAGGCGTAGTTAGGGAGTGGAGGAGGCTTTGTGTAGAAACTATGGAGTCAATGGAAATGGATGTAAATATTTTGATTTTGGGGCAATTTCATATATACCCTGCAAAACATCAAAATTTCATATATACCCAAAACATGCTTTAGGACCATTGTACAATATGCATGAAAAACTTGTACTTTGGGTATATATGATATTTTACAAGTTTACATGGTTGTTAATAATCCGTTTAAAACCATCTACCTTGAACCAAATTGGCTGATTTTACCGGTTTTCCCTTTAAATGATTCGGTCAAAGGTCACTTTTTGACGTTTCAACGATTGATGACAGTTAAAAGCTTGGAACCGGTCGATTAACCATAATGTATCAGTATGTACTCTTTCTATTAAATGTCTTTATTATTTAAAAAGCTTAATGCAAACAAACAATTTGAAAACATAATAAGAAAAACAGTTCAAACTGTGAAAACCAAACCAGACGGTAAACCCCTCTACAGACAATCAATGTGTCAATAACGTATAGGTAGAGCATGTTTGGCTCTTCTTCTTTTCTCCTTTCTCCTTCTTCTACCTCAAAAGCTCCTTAATTCCAAAAGTCACAAATTGTGACTTACGACTTTCCCCTCTTTTCTCCTTTTCAAAGCACAAAATTTTTCAAAAGTTCATTTTCAAACAATTATCCAAACACTTTTGTTTTAACTTTTGACTTATTGGATAAGTCATAAGTTAAAAGGAGGAAAAAAATGGACAACCAAACACCCTTGACTAGTCAAACAAAACCAACTTGTGAACCAATATCAACAACATCAATCTTTACTTGTTTAACATGGCCATACCATCCGTGATTATCAAACCGAGAGTTTAAACGTTAGTTGACTCGGTTACAAATGAGATTATATTATTTTGAGAAGGACCATTTGTGCATGAACAGGAATACTGAAAAATCAAGCACATATCTTTCAGTATATCAAACTCGCATACCCGGTAATGCATGTGTGGTATTTAAAACGTCTTCCTAGTTATATTGTGAATCTTTTAGATAAACCTCTTAACAAATTAGAAGACCTAGTATACTACGGTGTGTGATTTGATCGAAATTCTGATTTTACAGATTCGAAATGAGAAACTGTCATCCCATTTATTCCAATCGGGATGCCCTTACCTGACATGCTTCTTGGTAGGAGTAACTTGAAGCTCAGAATTAGGGATGTATTTAAGACTCTCCAAAAAGGGAATTGATCTATGGCCGATTTTATAAGAATTTATAGTTATACCTCGTAATAAAAACGACCTTTTCTTTTGCCGAATTAAACAGTTCCTTTTTTTAGAAAGAAATTATGTTCAAGTAAGCAAATAGAAAAGATGTCATGGTTACAAGAGTCTATCTATCGCATATAGACTTTTTAGGGCATCGTGGCCTAACCGTCGAGGTGAAGTCTTTCTAGGGGTGTAAATCAAGCGCGAGTCATTTTTCAAGCTCGAGCCCGAGCTTGATAAAATGACTCGTTTAGTTATCGAGCCCGAGCTCGAGCTTTTCATACAAAGATCGTTAAGACTTGCGGGCCTATATGCGCCCAAATAAATTTTATACTATTATTATTTTGTTTATAGTATATCTACTATTTAACATTAGCGAGCCGAGCTTTGGCTTGTTTAAGCTATCAAAGCGGGCTCAAGCCGAGCTTTTAGCTCCTTTAAAATTGTTCTAAAATTATTTCGAGTCGAGCTCGAGCTTTTGGGTTTTACTTTCGAGCCGAGCTCAAGCTCAAAGTATTAGGCTCGGCTTGTTTACACCCCTACTTTTTCCTCTTATCTATTTTAGACATTGAGTGTTGTTAACTCGGCCCATTATGACCTATATTACAAAGCACAAGTTATGACCCAAATCTGTCGGCCAACCCATTTTCCACCTCTAGAAGCTGAGGTTTTTACAAAACAAAGCTTCATTTAAGAGCTCTAATAGCATGACAATATTCATATAGATCCCAAAAGCATTTGAAAAAGCAATCAAATAAGCATCTTAAGTCATTATAACCATACCATCATGTCATTATTGTCATCCCTCAGATCAAACAGTTTGAAGATTCTTGTATAGAATACAAACAACTCATAATCTTAAACAACAGACTCGAAACAAACAGATATGGAACACACAGACCATGAACTTACAATGCTTTTGTATAGAATCTGATCCCAACCGCAACGCCCAAAATCACCAACGGAACCAAGAATTGCAGGATCTTGATGATGAATTCTGGAGTTTTGTCTTGGTTGTAATGAGCCTGATTTGGAGCCTTGTACTCGACCTTCGAGGGAATTGTTGATGCGTCTATATCACCGACGTAAAATTCATCCATCATAGATTTAGCAGTTGTGCTGTGGCCCACATCTTCAAAATCATCTGTTGCATCTTTCCCTGCAAATGTTCATAATAAGCACGCGTTCATTCAATCAAAAAGTCCATCATTGATTCAGCAGTCAGGTTCTTATACACTTTAATTTGACTTGTTATACGCTTCTACAGTTCTACCTTATTTTTGTATTCAAGTTTGATAAAGTTCAACTCAATAGTTCTTAAACCACGTTTGATTTACGCTTTCTTACAGTCATACAGTTAGTATAAAGAGCTTCTGGTTGTAAATAAAGCTTATTTAGTAGTACAAAGACACGTGGCTTGTGCTTTTTCTAAACCAAGATTACAAACCAAAGACGATAAGTCGATAACCATGGTATTGCAAAAGCAGCTAGCTTTGAGTAGTAAAAAGCTAACAGTCCTAATGTAACTAATTTTACCCTTGTTTTTTTTAGCTAAAATTAAAACTTTTGTCCCATCATTGTTAATGGTCAGTTATACTTTATACCTTAACTTGCAAGGTTTGAAATATAAACACAACAAATGTGCGGCGTACCTGTAGCAGACAACAAAACGTCATCGCCACCAGGATGATCCTCCAAGAACTTCGTCACATCATAGACCTGCAACAACACAGTACTATAATTAAGAAAGCCCAACCAAAAAAACGAATAAACTGAAGAAAGAAAAAACCAAAGTTTAAAAGAACGGAAACGAGTCTCGAGGCGTTTTCCCTTCGCCTCACAAGGCGTAAGCCTCGAGGCGAACCGAGGCGTAAGCCTCGAGGCGAACCAAGGCGTAAGCCCGAGGCGGAATTAAAAAATAAATGAAAACATTATATATCTTATAAAATAGAAAATAATTGACCCAAAAAAGTCTAAAACATCAAAAATAAAACAATTGACCCAAATAGTCTAAAACATAAAAAAAACACATAAAAAACACTATAAACCCCCTGAGGTGCACCCGAGGCACACCTGAGGCGCACATTTACTTAATGCCTCAGCCCTTAGAGGCATATGTATAGACTAGACCCCATGAGGTGTGCCTCAGACTTGTTTTTTTGGCGCCTCGCCTCGAGGTGCGCCTTGAGGCGCACGCCTCAAAAGTTTTTTTAAACCATGGAAAAAAACTGTAATTCTATCAGTCTAAACGACCAAATGTCATACAATCACTTTCTTTGTCAAGTAGGAGTCCAGTTTAGGTAAGTTAAGACTCAGCCAACATGGTATCCCTTCATTTGGTTTTTAGGTGGTGTTTGGATGCGCGATTGAGCGTCTAAACCGATCAAGTTTTGAGTGTTTTGGTAAGAATAGGTACTATTCTAAATGTAATTTCCATTTCTCAACTCACAATAATAACTTCCAAATGAAAGAGCAAATTAACCTCATGTTTCAATCTTTAATATCCCCTTCTTTCCAACCAACATACATGAATCAAGAATATTCAAGATACAATCTTTATTTGTTTATTTGCAAAGACTTATTTGAAAACATGCCTAATTAACCCTTTAAAACATTAAAAGATATTAGCTTTCTTGATTATGAATTTACTCATTTACAGCCCAACACATTTCTTAACATTTTCTTGTAATTCATACACCTAAATTGACTATAAAAGTCAAACACAAACACAACAATATTCTAAACAAATTAGCAGAACAATTGAATTTACCTACCAACAGAAACAAAATCAAAGAAAATTTAAAACAATCATGTCATCAGTTATACCTTGCCATCAATGATGAGCCAGCAATCTTTGGGAGTGTTGTGATCAGCAACCTCTTTCAAAGTAAAGACTTTACCCATTACAGATCTCCAAAAGGATGTACACCTATAGTAGATCTGATCAACAAGCCTTTTATTTAAATAAAAGGTATGAAGAGCAGAAATAATAATAAGTTAATAATAATAATAACAATAATAATGGAGGATTGGTGGGTGTGCCAAAGATTTAGGTGGGGGAGAGGAAAATGAGTGGACTTATTAAATGTAGTGTAGATGTGGGGTTGGTAAGGGGTGTAAAATGTGATACATAAGTGTAGGAGAATTGAACAAGTGGAGTTAGAATTATTGATTGATTGTTTGTGTTAAAGGGACTGGTTTTTATTATGTGGTGTGTGTTATGTTTTGTAGGTGGATGGGGCACTACACTGAAGGGGTGTTGGGGTTAGATTGTTGCGCGTTAACACTATTGTTACCTCTCGGTAATGGTAAAATATGTTGCAGCTCGGTAACATGTAACCGAGAAAAAAGCACCTAATTTCATGGCTTTTAAGCATTGACAACGGTTATTTTATTAAGAAAAATATTTTTTTTAAAATTATTCTAATCCTTTATATTAACCAAATAAAAAAGTTTCTTATCTCCTTCAATTTACACTCACCAAATCAAACCATTTCTTATCCGCTCCATGTTAACTCACCATTTTTATTCACTTAAACTTTCACCATACCTTGTGGCTTTTATTAATTTTTCGAACGATGATATTGGGATATTCTTACCGTCCGATGATTCTGATAATGATATTTTTTTTTCAAACGATAGTACTATAAACTTTTTTTAAAGATATCATCGAGCAAGTTGAAGTGGAAGACACGGCAACATCGTCGAGCATTCCTAAAAAGTTGTCAAACGTAATCGTCAGAGTACAATGCCGAACTTTTCCACTACCAGCTTTGTATATCGAAACAGTTGTTCTTAAAAAGTGTTGGTGATTTGGAAGCAAAATATCCAGATTTAAAGAGGGATATGATGATAGGTATAAAAAGAGTTTTACGACGATACAAAAAGTTACATCCTCTACCAAATATCTCGCATATGGTAATACTCCTGACGAAGGAGATGAGTATTTACGAATTTCCGAAAGGACTTCGCTGGAATGCCTATAATTTTGCTGCAACTTAGTGAATCAAATATACGGTAATGAGTTTTTGTGTAGGCCGACAAGCTACTATGTATCGATTTTGTACCAATTACACGAAGAAAAACATCACATTCCTAGGATGTTAGGTAGTATCGATTGTACTAATATGGTTTGGGGGATGTGTCCCAAACACTTACGAGCCCAATTTATGAGAGGTGATCACGATACCCAACGGTCATGCTAGAAGCGGTTGTGTCACATGATTTATGGTTTTGGCATGTGTATTGTAGTCCACCCGATCAACTTAACGACATCAATGTTATCCAGACATCTTTAATATTTCTCGCGGATAGGAATGGAACCGCACCTAAGTGTTCATTTCAAGTGAATGGACATACGTACAAATGTGGATACTATCTATCTGACAGGATCTACCCTACCTGGTCAATGTTTCCATACCCGACCGATCCGATTGAAAAGAAGTTCAAGAGATTGCAAGAAGGGGCTAGAAAAGATGTGGAACATGGTGTTCTAAATGGAAAATGGGTCATACTTAGGCGACCCATGCGTGCTATGACCGTAAATAAGATAATGAGCGTGAGGTTTACGTGCATGATACGACACAAAACATGATCTTAAAGGATGAGGGCAAAGCTTTCTCACCCATCCCGGATTATGTAGTGCAACCCATTTTTTATAATGACGCCCTCCGCGAGTTGATGGATCTATATATGCATTTTCGACTTCGATGTGATCTTGTGGCACTATTGCAACTCAAGATCTACCATACCTCGAAGACCAGCAATAAAAGATGAAACAAAACGAAATTTAAATTTGAATTATGTTTTTTTCCAATTATGTAACATTTTTTAAGATTAATGGAATTTAAATTTTAATTAGATTAATTGTTTAATTTATTTATAAAAAAAAGTTATAGTGTACTTTGCCTAAAGTGTCACCAGTTGGTGATTCTAGGGTACTTTGAGTTGAAATTGACATGACACTCCAAGATTGGCTGGGGTTAGGGTATTTACCTTAGAGTGTCCCTTCCTCCCCTTAGTCTTCTAATCTTCTTTGATGTTAGGAAAAATCAAGACTAGTTGGCGATTAGTTGCTAGTCGGCCGTCAACTGATAATTTTTGCTAATCGGTTCATTAGTCATTACCGGCCGTGATTGGTAAGCTGGCCCTAACTAGAAACAATTCGGCAAAAAATCTAGGAAAAATAGGAAAAAGTCGGCGATTCCAACCAGATCACAACCAGAACCTGTCTAATTAAAAAGCTGCATATAAAATATGTGTGTGTATAACTAAACATGACATTTGAAAATTTCAATCTAATTAATTGCTAGTCGGTACCCCACCAACCGATTAGCACCTAACAAGTTCTAAAACACTCGTTATCTTTTATAATTACCATTGGTACAAGCAAAGCTTTTAAAAACCAATTGACAAGATTATAAAGAAATTCTTTCTTTCAAAAAAAAGATCAATGGTTTTTAAAGTGTTCAGGGTTGTATAGTGCATATAAAGAATGACGCGTGTCTTTTTTCATTGGTTTGGACGAATTGTGAAGTGTTTGATTCCCGTTTTGTATTCTAAACAAGGATTTGATGTTTGTGTGCTTTATCTAGTAAATATGTGGTGGATATTTTGTGATGTTTTTATGTGGTTATTATACAAGAACTATATGAACCTTGTGGGGTTATTTGTTATAGGATGGAGTTGGGAATGACATGCGTCTCGTTATTTTATTCTAAGTTCTAACAAGGATTTTACTTTATTTTTATGTGATTTGTAGAATAGTTGTGTGTTTGTCATGGGTTGCGTGATTGTATAATAATTTGGTTACATTTCTAGTGTGCATTTTATTTTGTGTTCATCTAAATCATTAGCATAAAAAATCGAAATGAAAAACACAAAGCAAGAAAGAATTAATGAAAACAAAAAATTGTTGCAAAACCTTTGTATTGCGTTTTTCATGTTTTCATTATTAATGGAAACTACCTCTACACCTTGTCATTCATGGTTATACGATCCTTAATGTAATAGAGCGGTTTATTACGAAACTTACCTTTGGATATTTTTAGGTGTTTTTTAAGCTGGTTATACTTCTGTGTTGATGTTAAGATTTTATCTCGTGTGATCCTAAATGTTAGGATTTTATCTATGGCTTAAACGAAAAAACCTCTATAAACGAAAGTTGTTTGAAATACTTTGATTTAGTAGACTCGAAATTTTCATAATTTTTTGAGATCATTTGATATTTTTAAAACGTAATTTAAAGAAGCAATTGCATTATGTCCAAAACATGATTTTTACACATCTAACCTATCCAACACTCCACATTTTATCGTTTCGATTATCTTAACCATTTAACAACTCTAGACCCACATATGACCCTAAACAACTCTCCCTGTTACTTTAGGCATCATCTTTAACCGTTTACATAATCAAGAAAACGCAAAATCACATTAAGCAACTAAAGTGAGATCATAGCCCCTTTTGTTATTGTTTTTTATCTTTTGGAGCGGAACATATAGCAAGTTCAACAAATATCATATTTTTTTCCATCACAAGTACAATCCAAAAACAACGAGTGATTTTCAGAAACATGCTATAACTTTAAACAAGTCGACATGATGAACGCTGTAACAAGGAATCATTACACAATTTAAGTTGGAAAAGTCGGCAGTAGTGTAATTATATGCTTATAAGTGTGATAAGCCCACCCATCTTCCCATTTAGGGTGATTGAAATCCGCATCATACAACATTGGACAACCATGGGTTTGGGTTAGGTTTGATTGTGAACATTTACGTCATGTGATTCGTTTTATAATGTATTGTTTGTTGAATCTTTTTATGAATTGTATTACATGTTTTTATGGATCATTACTATAAACCTATGTAACTCGTCAACATCTTGTAGTTAATAGTTTTTATACATATTTCATACTTTCATGTAATCATGCTCAAAGCTAGGATCAACACAAGCCCACATAAGCTAGATTGCCTAGTTATTTAATATTCCCCCGTCCCGATTTAAATGTCTCAGGTAAAAAAAACACACATTTTAAGAATCATTTTGTTTGTATGTGGTAAAATGACAATAATATCCTCAAAAGTGGTGATTGTGTTTTATTTTTATGGGCAAAACTGGAAATTACATTTCTATTTTTGAAAAGGGACATTTAATATGGGACAAACAAAAAAGGAAATAAGGACAGCTAAATTGGGACGGAGGGAGTAATAAAGATTTATTTTAATTATAATTTGTTAAACAAGTTGCTTTGCTTTGTTTGTTTTAAAATGATGTAATTCACTATGCATATTTGATAGTAATCATGGTTTTTCTCTTACGCCATATCTTTGAATTAGTTGGTTATGTATCGTTAATTCAATACGCGGTAGTGGTGTGACAATAACTAAGGGTTATTTGATAATTTTTATTTGGTTCATCACTTCATCTAACCTCCAGCAAAACATGTAAACAAATTTGTTGATAATTTTTATTTGGTTCATCTAACCTCCAGCAAAACATGTAAACAAATTTGTTGATTGAGAACAAGAGATAAAGAAACAAAAATAACTAAAAAGACACTGGTTACAAACATCTTCATTTGATGAGCTTGGACTATTAATTGACTAAATTGCTACTAAGGGGATGTTTGGCAACCTCTATGTCGTTAAGTGCTGAGTCATTAAATGTCTGATTGGGTAAAGAGACTTTGAACCAGTAAGATGCCTGATTTAGCTCGGCTTGACTAGTTGGTGGTAAAGGAGGTGGTGCGTGAGTGATCGGCTGAGGCTTATGCACACAAGTACATTGATAAAGGGGTAAAATTCATTTATGATCATTTTAAAATTTATTGGGCTAGAAGCTGACTGATTACAATATATCATATTAGTGAACCAAACACACTTTACGTAACAAGATTTTGAAGCCATTATTGTTTTTTTAAGCAGTCATGTTGAGAAGAATAAAGTGATTGGTGATATATGTATAAACTTATTAAATTGTATAGTTCTAAATCCATCCATAGTGGTGGAGTGGCCTTTGTTTCACCTATGTGATCAAATGTTCAATCCCCACTTTCAACATTTATGGTTTGGTATCCGGGTGAAGATCGGATACGGGTGGCGCCGGTTCGAATCTGACGGACGGCGAGGTTTTACCGAGTTCTATAACACTGTCGTGCCTTCGGGCGGGTGGGGCTCGGGTTTCCGCGCATCGGGAGAAGGCGGGGCTGCTGGAGGTCGATTAGTCGATTATTGGGAACGGCGCCCCGCAAGGGTAGTTGCCACACATTTATTCGCCGATAAAAAAAATTGTATAGTTTTTATTATGCAATAGTAAAATAAAATAAAAAGCTCAACAGGTAACGATTATTATGTGGCAATTTTTTATTGTGCTTGAACTTTTCAACAAGTGCATGCTTACTTAACTAAAGCGTAATTGTTGACTTTAAGTACCCCACATATACGAAGATAACAATTTTTTTTAGGGGTATTGGATTTAAATAATTCAAAGTTTGGGCCATTGGTCAATAATAATCCAAACTTTAACGTTGGATCAGGATAATCCCAAGTGAACATGTGGGTGCCAAAAATTGACCTCCGTTAAGTTTTCATTAACCCAGTTAGTGTGATGCTGACGTGACATGATAACTAGAATGCTGAGTCATTAACTGATACTGACTTGGTTTTTTTATTAAATTTTGTTTTATTTTTAAAACTAAACACACACACTATTAGCTTCATCCATCCTTCATCTTCATTAGCTTCTTCATCATCATCATATGGATGAATGGTTTTGAACTTTTGATATTTAAAAAAAAGGCAAAAAAAAAAAAACTGATGTGGCACATTAAAAAAAAGTCATCATGCCACCTCAGTCGCCTCGTTAGCAATGGTGTACACATCAGCTTGCCACCTTAGCTGTCACGTCAGATTTCACTAACTCAGTTAGTACAGACTTAACGGAGGTCCATTTTTGACACCCACATGTTCACTTGGGATTATCCTGGTCCAACGTTGAAGTTTGGATTATTATTGGCCAATGACCAAACATTGAATTATTTAAATCCAATACCCTTTTTTTTATATGAGCCATGGATTTCCTGTCGTTCATTGTTAATGCAAATCAAACGACTTTTATCAAGACTGACGATGGCAACTCGTTTTTGTATGCTACCATTACATTTATTTCTAGATATCTGAAAGAGCATGGTTATTGAAATTATTGGTGGAGTTTGAAAATTTTTCCGTGTGAGCCGAAAGCCATGGGACCCTTAAAACGGAGGGGGCCAGACTCAATCTGTATAAAATTTTGGGTATGCATAAATTTACACTATTAAGCAAAAAAACAGAGAGCAACAACGGTTCGCCCCTGACTGGAATTATTTAATTTAGTCACGCTTTCTATGTTTTTTTTGTTAGAACAATAACACTAATAAAAAAACTAGTTAGAGGTTACATAACAAAGTTGAACACCACCATTCCAACCAAAACAAGTTGCATGATTTCTATCTATTTTTAACAATTTCAAATGATAAAAGCGAAATATCATCTGTGGGTTCTGAAGGCGAGCGGATATGTCGAGCCATCCTTCAAAATATGAAGCAAATTCGAGTTGCAAGTAGGATCTGATGAAAACAAGTCACACCCTTCCCGAAGCCAACACCATATTGTCGCCGATAAATTTCATCCAAAAAAGATATGAACCATATCATCAGCCGAAGTACATAATGTACAAATAGAGTTGCTAATCAACACTCCTCTTCGAAAAATATTTCTAGCTAGATGAATCCTTTTTCTGATTATATACCGAACGTAAGTAATTAATTTTTAAAGACACCCAATTAATTTACTTGAAGCTGCATTCTATTTTTTTTTTTTGAACGGCTAATTTTTTTACACCTCAATTTATCTCACCTTGCACTTAAAAGGATTTGAACTCTTAACCTCATATTTGTAAGTGAGAAAACCATACCACTAGACCAAAAGGTTATGGATTGAAGCTGCATTATATTGATAATGATAAAAAAAAATCTATGTAATTAATTAGAAAGCCAAACTCAATTTAACCACCTAAAACTTTTTTCTCAGTTTCAAGTAACATAGAGTTGGTAGAGTTTCAATAATGGAGAAAATTACAAAATTTACTTATAGCACCATTCATCTCATAACTAAAATCCGTTTGCTTTCTTTAAAACTTGGGGCTGTTTGGTAGCCTCTGAATAACTATTAAGAGGCTACATCTGATTAATTTATAGACTCTTAATGATTAAGATGTAACCTCAAGTCTGAATGGTTAAGAGGTAATATTTTAATGGTTATCACTAGATTTATATTGTTAACCGAGCAGTTCTCCAATGTAACATAGTTTTCACTCAATCCCAATGGGTCTTGTGATTTTTTTTGGTAACATTTTGCTCAAATTCTAATATGATTCAAGTCTTAGAATATCCAATTTCAAAAAATCCAAACAAATAACCCGAAATAGAGTTGCACAAATTGTTTTTTTTTTTTAAATACATGGTTCCGGGTATGACCGGTATTGGAAATCGGGTATTGAGAGAAACTGGATAGGGTTCGGGTATGGTATTGAGGAGAAAAACACTACCCTATGTACCTGGGTAGCGTATGATCGAATTCGGATATAACCGGGTATGGGTTTAGGTATTAATCCCCGGGTTTTTAAAAAATAAGTTTTTTCTTTATTGTTTTACACAAAAATAAATTCGCTTAAAACTTAAATTTGGTTTTAATTTGTAAAAATAATACAAATAAGTTACATTAACATAAATTCACTCACATACAAATTATTTGCTTTATAATATGCATTTCTAAAAAGCTTAAATATAAAGTTGTAAATATAAAAATATACTCTAAAAATTTAGGTCTAGTATTATAAAAAACCGATTTCGGGTATTCTCAGGTGTAAACTGGGTTTCGGGTACGAATATTGAGCTCAAAGTGCATTACCCTATCCGTACCCTATGGGTAGGGTCGCGTCCAGGGTATAAAATACTGGTTCCGGTTATTTTCTCATGTCCGTTTTACGTACGTTTTTTTTTCCACCTCTAACCCGAAAAGTTGATCCAATCACTACAAATGGGCCGCACCACACCTACCCAAACAATCTCATTATTCCCCAATCAACAGCCCAAACCATTCATCTCCTAACCCCAAGGCCCACTATACCACACCTAATATCCAAAACCCTAATTTTATACACACCACCTTATTTTTGTGCTGTGGAGGCGCAGTGAACCAAACCAAACCGTGAAACAATGGTGTCAGGATCAGGCATCTGCGCAAAGGAGGTGGTTGTAGACGCACGCCACCACATGCTTGGCCGATTATCTTCAATATTGGCTAAAGAACTGCTCAATGGTCAGAGAGTTACAGTCGTTCGATGTGAAGAGATCTGTCTGTCTGGTGGTCTTGTCCGTCAGAAAATGAAGTACCTTCGGTTTCTTCGTAAACGTATGAACACTAAACCGTCTCATGGTCCCATTCATTTCCGTGCTCCTTCCAAGATCCTTTGGCGTACCATCCGAGGGTATATTATTATTATTATTATTATTTTGATTATGTTTGAATATGTGTTGATTATGTTTATAGTTGTAGATGATTGAGTTTCTATTGGTGTGGTTGTTGTTACTGTTGGAATAGGTTTAAGGTTATGTAATAAGTTGCTGAAGGAATATTATTATTTGCTTTGTTGAGATTAGGGATTTTGAGAAGTTTAGAAGGAATATTATTATTTGCAGTTGTTAATGTTGAGATTTTGCAAAGTTAATAGAGATTAGGGCTTTTGAGAAGTTTTAAGGAATTTGATCATTTGTAGCAAATAATTATTAAACTTAATAGAGATTAGTCTAGGGAGCTTGGTAACGTACTGGACTGATCGCGATCCCGAATTTACCGATACTGATTTTCGCCAAAAACTTTGGTACTGATAGCGTTAACAAAAATATACGGTACGGTACCAATACTGAAATTATACGGTACGGTAAGGTATTGGTGAATTAAAGGTAAAATACTGGTTTGAATCGACACCAAACAGAATCGATACTGAAAATCAACCGGTATCGGTATTTTCGGTATCAGTACCGTTTGGTATCGGTTTTTTTCGGTTACCGAAGTGCTCATCCCTAGCGATTACAGGCCAATGATAGCCTAGTGGAGCTTGTTATAGCAATGAAGCTAGTCTGGAGGCCAGCGAGAGGAACTAGGCTTGAGCCTCGCAAGAGGCAATAATTTTTGGGAACTTCCTGTGGCGGCACCTAGGATAATTTCCAGGTTGGTCAGTTGGTGGAATGGTGACGTTTATCATCGATATACCTCCCATTCTGTTGGCGGTTCAAAAATAAAATAAAATAGACATTGTGGCTTTTGAGAAGTTTGAATGGAATTAATAGAGATTAGTAGATTACTGTATACTGTTTAACTAAGTAAAGCTTATATATAAAGCTGCTAAAGTAATTCTATTATTTGCTTTACAGAGATTAGGGCTTTGAGAAGTTTTAAAGGGATTTTATCATTTGCAGTAGATAATGTTGATTATTTGCAAACTTAAAAACGATTCGTGCTTTTTAGAAGTTTAATAGGAATTTTATCATTTGCATCAAATAATATTCATACTTTGCAAACTTTATAGAGATTATTGTATAATGTTGATAAGCTGTTTGAACCATGTAGGACAAGCGTTATGCATATGAGTAGATTTAGGTACTGCTTCTTTGGTTCCTTTTTGGTGTATTATAGTGATTTTGAATCCAAGGGTGTGGTTTCGCTTGATATAGAACTATAGAAGGTGTTTTTCATGATGGCTAATTTAGGAGTCTCTGTTCGGGTAGTTTGTGGTGTATTTGCAGCAGCTAGTGATTGCTTATTTGTGATTAACTGTATTATTTGTTGTAGTGTAATTTGTCTAATGGATAGTTATCGAGAATAGGTGAATATATATGGCAATATAATATTTTTTGTCTACATTCGTTGCCTTGTTCTGAACTATTTTTTTATATGTAGGATGATTCCACACAAGACAAAGCGTGGAGCGGCTGCACTCGCACGGTTGAAGGTTTTATGAAGGGGTTCCTACTCCTTACAACAGGAAGAAAAGGATGGTCATTCCTGATGCTCTCAAGTTAGTACTATGAATTTGATTATCAATCATTTATCATTGTTTTTCTGCTGATTGTGGAATAGTAAAAATGCCTCAAGCTTTATCATGATTTGATTTCATTTGTTTTGTTGATTAAAATTACAGGGTTTTGAGGCTTACAGCTGGACACAAGTATTGCTTATTGGCCGATTATCATCTGAAGTTGGATGGAATCACTATGAAACCATTAAGGTAAAGCATGTGGTCTTTTTCATTACATCTGATTTTGGGTTCGTGTTTGGGATCGTGCCATACTTTTTGCCTGGGTGTCGGGTTTGATCTGCTGCTAACCCATGAATATGGGCTCATTTAACACCTATGATAAGTATCAATTTATTAACTTGTAATGCATGATCAACATGTGCTAGCTTATGAGTTTCTGTTTTCTGATCTCTTTTGTGAATTAAATTGGTTTTAGTATACTTTTTATATTCTAGCTAAAAATCAACTTTTTTCTTAGATGCTGACTAGCACACATAGAATAGGTTGTGCTACTTGTTAAAATCATTTAACTGGTGTCGGGTTTGACTTTCTAACCCATGTGGCACTTGTGGACCCGTGTGTGAAGGGTGAAAATTGTGGGGAGTGGAGGGGGGGGGGGGGAATAATATTATATTGTGTTAAAGTTAAAAAAAAACTGACCAATCAAAAGCCTCCACCTCTTTCCAAGCCCCCCCCCCCTCCCCACGCCGGTGAAGTCTTCCACGCCAAAACAAAAGGGGCCACGCCCATCTTCATGCCCTTTGGCGGTGGTGTAGAGGGCTTGGAGAGGGCTTCAAGCCCCTCCTTCCCGCCCCACTCCCAATACTCTAACTAGCACACCTAGAACAACTTGTACGACTACAAATCGTACTTTATCTGTATTTATTGCATAATTGAACAGTTGGTTTTCTTAATTGATTAGATTTTCTTTTGTTTTATTATAACCGGTTTTTCAACAGTTTGATTTTAAAGTTCACGTCATTGGTGGCGCATTTATTGTTTACTGAAATTTGATAAGTAAAAAATCATGTTAAATAGGATTTGATTTGTAGTTGTATTTTGAAAACAGGACCTTGAAAAGAAGAGGAAGGAGAAGGCTGCGGTGGTGTACGAGAGAAAGAAGCAGCTCAACAAACTACGGGCAAAAGCAGAGAAGGCAGCCGCAGAGAAACTTAGCTCACAACTCGAGATTCTTGCACCTGTTACCTATTAAATCTTTTGATTTTAGTGTTTTGCTAGGAATTTTGTGTTTGATGTCTCTACTCTTTGTATCTTTATATGCAATATGAGGATTCGTGTATAACGTGGTTGAATCGGAATCGGATGGTATTTTTGTTCAAATACAGCGCAGCAATTAGAAATTATTAAACATCTTGAATATTCTTTTAGGGTGGACGGGGCGCAACCAGAATTGGGCACGGGTAGCACACTACCAGCATGGTAACGCCGCCGCCACTTGTGCTGGTAGGGGTCCCGTGAACCAAATATGGGTTCCATCTAACGGGTTGGTAACAAGCCATATTTATTGCAACGGTCAAATTTTATAATATATTTTATTACTTTTTGACCGTTTGAATTTATTTAATATGAAAAGGTAACATTTTTTTGACCGTTATTTTTGAAAAGGTATAAAATTGTGCACGGTTTAAATAAAAAAACACAAACAACTACATTAACCAAATTACTTTTAAAACACAAACAAAACAAATGGATCCAAGGAAATCAAAGAGTGTTTCGAGGGGAACCTCGAAATCTAGAGTTTCTAGTAGTCGAGGCAAAGCTTCTGGTTCGAGATCGGCTACGGTTGAACCCTATAGGCCCGTGATCAATTTTCCACAAACCCAACCCCAACCCCAACCCCAACAATCATTTTACTCACAATACCCACAATTCCCACAAAGCCATGATGTATCAACAATATTTTACGCCGCCTCAATTAACAAATTCCCAACTAGAAGACTTCGAGCTCAACCTAGAGATGAGGACGATGACGTGGAGGAAACTTTGCCAGAGACACAGTTCGAGCATCATGGAGATGAACAACTAGACGAGAAAGCGGATGACGCGCTTGAAATTGAAGTTGAAGAAGTTGATGCAGGGTGGAAAAGAAATATGCAAAGCGACTGAAAGTTGTGAAGTGGAATACGGCAGTACGGCACAACTGGTTGCTTTGGCAAAAGCTTGGTGCTATGTGTCGGAAAACAGGGGAAGAGTAACCAAAGAAGCAAGGGTAGTTTTTGGAAAGCTGTCCAAAAACATTATGCGGCACTGTTGGGAAGATCCACCCGAACAGTTGATCAAATACTTCGAAATGGACCCTATGAACCCACAAATGATGCGTTCAATGGACTTCATCAACAAGCGGTAACAATTATGATATATTTAACTTAGCGTTTTATTTAATTATATAGGAGCGCCTACGAGGGAGTGATGTAGTGATCTAAACGTCATGCAAACGGCGTTGAACGATTACACAAAAAGCCATCCTTTCGGGTTTTAATCATCAAGCGGCATGGGAGATTGTAAAAGACCACGACAAGTGGAAAAAGTAAGTGTTGATGGGTGAAAGAAACGTCTGATAGTCATTCCGACAAGAGACGAAAGTCTTCGGAAAACGAAAACTATCAGGCGACTGCCTTTTCACACCGGACGAGACCACCCCCACTAGCCACATGCCGGACCTCAAACGAAGATACCAACCCAACGCGGCCCAAACGCAAAACTAAGAAAGCCGCCGCCGTCGCCGAGTCTTCAGGTAAATCATTGGTTGACGAACTTGGGTCATACCGAGCAATGAAAGAAGACAAACTCAACCAGTTGGTCACCCTACAATCTCAACAAAGTGAAAAAACAATGGCGGTTTTAGAGGAACAACGCGACTTGTTGAGACAAAGGCAGTATGACCACGACTTGAGTATGTATTCAAAACCGCACGACCACCTCAAAGGTAAATCTTTGGCCTTGGTTTTGAAACGTAAAGAAGAAATAGCGGCGAAACACAATTGGAGGCATTATTGGGTTGAAGGCGATGAGGATGATGAAGGCGAAGAGTAGGCATTGAGTAGTTTGTATATGTTATTTTAGTTGATGTTTTCTTGTATTTTTTTTAATTTTAATGGAACAGTTTATTTTTTTAAGTTTTACAAACGGTTCTTTTATTTCAAACGGTCATTTTTT
>JAUTDX010006147.1:0-17796 GCA_030844895.1 Ambrosia x helenae
ACTGACCTTTTGGATCCTACTAGGCACGCATCCATGGACGATGAATATAAGGCCCTAATAGACAAAACACATAGGATTTAGTTAGCAGGCCACCTAATGCTCATATTATATGCTTTATGTGGTTATTCCGCCATAAGTTTCATTCTGATGGTTCATTGCAGCGTTATAAGGCAGATTAGTTGTAATGGGAAGTCTCGACAGGTTGGGGTGGATTGTGATGAAACTTTTAGTATTGTGGTTAAAACCTACAACGATTAGGACAATGCTCAGTCTTCTTGTTTCCCGCGGTTGGTCAATTAACCAACTTGATGTGAAAAACGTTTTTTTTAGATGGTGACTTGTAGAAAACCTCTATATGTATCAACCACCAGGATTCAAGGATCCTCTTCACCCACACCACATGTGCAAATCACGGAAATCTTTATACGGTCTTAAACAAGCCCCCTGGACATGGTACCAATGGTTTGCTGCTTTTACTACCAAGTGTGGTTTCACAAGCACTCTTAGTGATACATCATTATTTGTATACAAATCTGGCACTAAGCTCGCTTACTTGCTACTCTATGTTTACGATATTATGCTAACAACATCAGATGATGTTCTCTTGCAACAAGTTATAAAGTCTCTATCAACAGAATTTGCCATGAGTGATCTGGCTCTCTTCATCATTTATTGGGCATTATGGTGTCTAACAAAGCTGGTGGCTCATTCCTCTACCAGGAAGCATAGATGTCTGATATTCTTGTCCGGGCTCACATGATAGATTGTAAACGATGTGTGGCACCTATCGATACAGCAGCTAAGTTGAGTGCTACCACTGGCCCACCCATCTTGGGCAATTACACTATATTGGAGCCTTGCAGGGCTCTACAATACTTAACCATCACTCGTCCATATATTACTTACGCTGTCCAGCAGGTTTGTCTTTTTATGCATGATCCTCACGAGCCCCACTCGTACGGATAACCTTGTTTCTTGGTCGTCCAAACGTCAGGCAACGATATCTAGGTCAAGTGCAGAGGCTGAATATAGAGGGTTGTGAACACCGTTGGAGAAACCGCAATCTTCTCACGGAACTACATGTTCCACTTTTCATTGCCACTGTAGTGTATTGCGATAACATTTCCGCAATCTATCTTTCGGAAAATCCGATGCATCATTAGCGTACTAAGCATGTCGAACATGATATTCATTTCGTACGAGAGAAAGTTAAACTTGGATTCGTTCGGGTTCTACACATTCCTGGATTTTGAATATGCCGACAACTTCACAAAGGGGCTGCCTCGCCAACCTTTTGAGCGTTTTTAAGTCCATCCTGTGCATTGTCTCTCATAATGCTCAGACCAAGGGGCGTGTCAACGGACATATAATTATATTTATGTATAATTATATTTCGTATATTGTATTTTAGGATAGATGTATTTTTTAAATTAGTTGTCATGTCTTGTATATTTTTAGGATGATCTTTTCCTCAATTCTTTCCCTTGTATCCTGTATGTATTGTTGAGAATTGTTATTGAAATATTCATTCAGAAAATAAACTATTTCACTAAGATCGTTAACCTTATTTTCTTTTGGAGATTTTCTTGATGGTTGACTGAAGTTTTCCTCCGTTAAAGTTTGTCTAAAAGTGACAATCCTAAATTAACATTATGTTACATAAGAGTATAATAGTCCTTTATAAATATAAAAACGCGAACCATTCAGTAAATTGGTGAAGTTTTTTCAATACATGTCTTCCTTCAATTCATCATAAACCAAACTTGGAAAATAATATTGCAGGGCTTTGGACAATGTCAACTTGGAGATTTAGTTCGCGGGAAGGAGGGCCAACTAGAATTTTCGGGTGAGATTTTATTTCGATATTACACGCTGAATCTATTTACACTGTGCAACCAAGTGCATTAAGAAAATATAATTGTTTATAAGAAGATAAAAAATTAAAACTAAAAACTAAACATGATTTTGGCAGTGTGGAGGGGGAGAGAACTGGAGTGTTGGGCAGAGACAATTGTTTTGTCTTGGTAGAGCATTGCTAAAGAGAAGCAGAATTCTTGTACTTGATGAAGCGACCGCATCTATTGATTCCGCAACAGATGGAATTTTACAAAAGACTATAAATCAAGAATTTAAGGAAACATCTATCATCACAATAGCACACAGAATCCACACTGTTGTAGATAGTGATCTTGTCTGGTGCTTAATGATGGTAAGTACTATGGTATTATCATAGGTTGAAGATTTGTTCTTTTCATTTAATTTTACAAATGGGTAATGTACTTCATTTGACTCTTCTAAAGTTAAATTATATGCAAATGACTGGAAAACTGATATACATAAATGTGATATGTAAACAGGAAAGATAGCTGAGTATGACACGCCTGCAAAGCTATTGGAAAGTGAACACTCGTTCTTCTCAAAACTCATCAAGGAGTACTCAATGAGATCAAAATACTTCAAAAGAGAGCCAACTAAAAGCACTTAATCAATATAGGATGGTATTAGCAAGTATCGAAGGCTAACATGCCTAATTTCATTCGAAGATATGTGTCTTTCGTTCGAACCCATATTATTACTATAAAAAAAATGAAACAATAACAAACGAGTATGGAGAATTTCTCATGAATATAAAATCATATGAAAGTTAGTGGGGGTAAACGAGTTGTATTAACCGCCCATGAAACGATTTGTCTACAAAATTTGTAAGACCCTAACTCGTAAACCTGAGATTTGTCATTTAAACTTCCGAGTTTAGGCCTTAACTAAAATCACTCCCGATTAAAACTTTGGTAACTACAAAAAAAACATAACTCAATGAATCCCACCAATTTTTGTTTTTATATTTTTATCTACTAAAACTTGTATTACAGTTTGTGTTTTAAACGGGACGGTCTATTGCGGAAGCTTTTTAGGTGTTCAGGTGTGCTCGGTTCTCTCGTGACTTGATCCTTGCTCCGGAACATCCAACGAATGTATACCTAGCACCATTACACAAAGAATGGTTAGTGAGATTGATAATAATGCATTTAGATTAGTTAATATGCTATTATGTGTCAACGGAACCAGTATGGTCAAACGACCAAACAAACAGGTTTAGAAGATGTCCCGCCGTGGGTTACGACTATCAAGTCTCCCTTTCGGGTGTTCAAAGGCTTGTGTCGTTTTTCATCCAAATCTACTCAGAATGCCTGAACGACCATTCACTCCAGGTGAACGGTCGTTCACTGGGGCCAAAACCCTTTTTGACGATTCTAAAAACATAAGAATTATATTGTCATCCATTGGGCACTTATTTAACTGAAAACATAGTCCGGTTTGTCTCATTATGACCCGTTCTCAGATTTAAACATTTATGTCGATTTTACCCAAATCGACCAGTTAAGGTCATGGGTTATACAAAATTCTATTTGACCACACAAAAGCATAAGGGTCATTTTGTCAACTCGTTATACGCCTGTTTAACTAAAAACATTATCCGGATTGTTTCACTATGACCCGGTTTTTAGTTTTAACCTTTAGTAAATCTTTCAATTTAGCCATCCATGATGACACTACTTGATTCAAATCAATTATTTTCGACTTAATAACTTATTTGAATGCTTCTAAGCCCTCACAGACTTAGTTTTATTACAAACCCATAATTTAACTATGGCTTTAGCCATACTTGGCGCCAAGGCGCGCATTAAGCTTAGCTAGAATAATACTTACCGAATTGGCCTTCACACCTCATATGGGTTGTGTTTTCAATTGAATTCACTTTGCCTAAAGGCTCTTATCTACCTACGGACTTACCGGGTGGCGTTGACCCATACCTTGCATCCATTGTGATTACTTAGGCATCGAGTGCCCAATTTCCAAGTATTCTCCTGCATACATTCTAGATTGACCACATTAGTCTCTCGAGACTCAATGGTGATATATTTACCATTGGTCCCGTTAGCCACGAGTTTACTAAAGCTTAGAATACCGGCTTTGAATGTCGGTTCGAATGATAAGAAAGATCACCATTTGACCCATTAAGGCTCATGGTTTATAACACTTTGACATTCCAACCTTTAGCTATGGGGAAATGGCAATCACACTTGACCCATTTACAGTTTGCATAATTTCCTTATTCGAGTGATTTTTATCAAAAATCTTGAGTTTAGACTCTTGCTTACCACTTAGTTTTATTTATTCACCCAATTGATTATTTCCATCAATTGATCAGCACACTTTAATTCCTTTATTACCATAAATCCTGTTTTGACAAGAATTCGTATGATCTACCCGTTTAGTAGGTTTCACCCCTTGGGGCCATACCTTTGTCTCACATCAAAGTTTAAAGACCAAAGTATACAACACTTAACCCATGCTCATAGTCTAATAATGTAAGTAAACTTACCTTGTATTTCACCTTCATTTCCTTGCACTCAAGGCTTGTATTCGCTTGACCCGTTTGCTTGTTGATTCATTCTTTCCAAGCTTGCACCTAGCTTGACCAGATCAACCTTCACTATACTCATAAGATTAATCAAGTTAGTCATCACGTCCGATAACTAACATATCTCATGAGTTATTCACACCATTTCATCTAGGTTTGAGTTTGGGTTAGTTTGACTCCTAAAAGTCAAACTGCCCATAAACATATTCACGTAAACTAGCTTAGGCAATGATGCACACAAGTACTAAGCTTTCATTCCCTATACCCATCTCAACCATAACAACATTTAGTGTTAAGTTCATAAAACACCTTATTTTCACTGCTGCACTTTTTGCGCAGCAGCTGTTCGGGTCACTTTTACCCCTTCTAAACCTCATAATTTGCTTTAGACTTTCAAATAAGAAATGTTCTTCGTTCAAAGACCTTTCCAGGCATATAAAGAACACCTCCTAACGATTTTTCTATGATTTTATATGAATATTTTAAGATCAGGTCAGAAACATATTATGTGCAGCGATTCCTTTTTCAGCTGCTGTAATTGACCATTTTGACCCATTTAAAGTCCGAATTAGTTGAACATGTTCAAAGATGGATTGTGCTTCGTTCAAAGACCTTTCCAGGCGTATAAAGAACATCTCCTAACGATTTTTCTATGATTTTATATGAATATTTTCAGATCAGGTCAGAAACATATTTTTTTTAACCAAACAGCTTTGCTGTCAAAACAGAAATGTCAACTTTACATGCTGTTTTGACCCACTAAAACTCAGAATTAGCTTGTCATGACTAAATATGAAATGTAATATGTGCAACAAGCTTTTCAACGATATAAGGCTCATCTTCTAACTCCAAATAACGAATGAGATATGGCCTTTACAAGATGATCACCTAGGGCTGTCAAGAGTGACGAATTTTACACTATTTGACCCAATTCAAGTTCATGTAAGCATTTTATCAAACACTTCATGTGCACCCTTTTTGCAAGTGAATTCTAAGCCTTATGGACTTCTCAAACTTTACCATTTGTTTGATTAATCATCATTACAAGTTCAATTTATCAATTTGCACATCTATGTGACAAGTTAACACATACTAGTACAAGGATTCTTCATATACATATGTAATTCAACATTTGGGTTAAGCCCACTACATACACCTTCAAGTATCATCCTAATCCATATGAATCATACAATACATTACTTTTTAGAATGTTTTATAGTTTCTTTGGTGTCTACAAACATATAGAAACCTATAGAAGCTTATAAATCACGTTTTTGTAACAACCCTAGAATCATCATCTTCCATAATCCATGGATTTTGATGAATCAAAAGAGTTTTAGAGTTACCTTAGGATGAATAGAACACTAGATGATCATAATTTCCATCATGCATTGACAAGAGCTCTTGATTTTTGCAAGATTTTGGGGTTGAATTGAAATTGTTCTTAAGTGTGTGTTTTTGTGTGTGTTATGCTCGACACATTTTTTTTTCACTTTAACCCCCTTCAATACAACTTTGTTTCAATTGCCACATTTAGTCCCCAAAGTTTCAACTTCTATGTTTATTAGATTAAAGGACTATCTAGGTTAGTCTCTTATGTTGGGTTTTAGGCCAACTTAGATAATAAAAACTAACGGGGTAACATTCCTATTATAACACAAGTCCCCGTTTATTTGCAGATAGAGTGCTCGCTCTTACAATTAATTTGTTTTGGTATTTGTTAATCATGCCAGATGGCATAATTAAGCAAAAACTTATTTTTGGGTGTTACAAAATTAAAGGAGAATCTTGCGCACAAAAATATATTATTAAATCTTAAGTTAAATTGATACGTATGTACAATCTATATCTATCTATACTTTCAATAATAGGAGAGTCGCGAGTGACGTCAGAAAGCTGACGTGTCAACAACTTAGATAGGCATCAATTAAATAATTAAATAATGTCACTTGGCTGAACGGTGGTAAGAATCTCACTTGCCTCTTCAACTGTTGTTAGTAAATTAATTAAATATTACCACTTGCTTCAACAGAGTTTTGAAGGACTGTTGCTTTTAGATTTGAGCTCCAAATTGAAATTCAATCTTAAGTTAAATTGATACGTATGTACAATCTATATCTATCTATACTTTCAATAATAGGAGAGTCGCGAGTGACGTCAGAAAGCTGACGTGTCAACAACTTAGATAGGCATCAGATTAAATAATTAAATAATGTCACTTGGCTGAACGGTGGTAAGAATCTCACTTGCCTCTTCAACTGTTGTTAGTAAATTAATTAAATATTACCACTTGCTTCAACAGAGTTTTGAAGA
The DNA here is from genome assembly GCA_030844895.1 of Ambrosia x helenae. Lineage (NCBI taxonomy): Eukaryota > Viridiplantae > Streptophyta > Magnoliopsida > Asterales > Asteraceae > Ambrosia > Ambrosia x helenae. The sequence continues at coordinate 6,737 of JAUTDX010006147.1, forward strand.
CTGTTGCTTTTAGATTTGAGCTCCAAATTGAAATTCAAATTTCAAATTTGACACCCCATTACACAACTATATAAAGCCATCATGTCCCTCTCTTTCTCTCAGATAATTTTAAATCTCTCCAATAATTTTGAAACCGTGACAGCTGCTTCTCTCACATTCAACTTCCTGTTTCAAGGATTCGAGTATATCAGGTAAAACCCAAATTCTAACCGATTCATATCAATAACAATTTTCGTTGTTGTTTTGACTAACCCTCAATCTTTTGTTTTCTTAATCAGCAGCCAGAGTATTTACGTTGAAAAAGGTTTCCTGTTTGTAAGATTCTCACAATGAAACTCAAAAAGGGTATGTCTTTACTTTTTTAAAGCCATGTATGGGAGTGTTTAATGTCTTCTTTCTTTTCTGTTAGACATTACTTTCAGTCATTCTTGATATAGTATTTTTCTGAATGTTTGGCCGTTAACAGATAGAGGGATTAGCTTAATTACTCGAGACTCTTTCCAGATGGCATTAGGCAAGACCTTGATTGCAATTCTGCTTTTACGCCACTATGCTTATCTGTTGAAGAAGGCATATGCGTGTACTTTCTTTTTTGTTGTTCCCGTTGTTGTGCTTGTCAACAGGTATGTTTCTTGAAATTCTTATTTGTTTACTTTGTTTTTTCAAGGCTTGTGGTTTAAGTATAACCGTGACTGTTTTTTTTCTGTTCTGTTAGCAAGCAGAGTATGTGAGGAAGCACCTTGAGTATGTTGAATATTCAAGGAAATCTTTTGCAGATTCTTTCCAGTCAAAGAAACAAATATGTGTTGAAGACTGATTGGTGTATAAAGACATGTTTATATTGAAAGTTGAGTTGAATGTAATAGCTACGTCAGTTTTAAGTTTTCTCAAGATTAGTTAAATAATTATTTTCGTTGTTTTAGTAGTTTTTTGTAAGGTGTGTCTATGTTGAAAACATGTTTGTAAATATTCTGTAGTATAATTTGAAGTTGTATTTGAAGACAGTTGTTTTGTGAAGGTCTATATATTTTTTTGAAGTTTGTATTACAGTGGTTTCATTACATCTGTTGCAAAGTTAATAGATGTTTCTTTTACAATTAATGTTAGGGAAGTGAGTTTTCGAAATTGAAGATTATGCGGATTTAGTTTCAAATAATAATAGTGTTGAGAGTAAATATTATTAATTAATTCATTTATATAACTATATAACATTGTGTCATTATATTTTTCAAAACTTATTATAAGAATCCTATTCAAAATCAATATATTTTTTCTAAAGATTTTGTATGTAGCATTATTTCATTTTGATAAAGAAGTAATATTAAAAAATGTTTGAAAACCATCTTTAACAAATAAGTCTAAGTTTGAATTTATAAGAGGGAAAGTTTTAAATTATCATAGGGAAGCGTGTGTACGAATTTGAACATTAGGGGGGTTGAGTTCATAAATAAATAATAATAATAATTATTTAAATATGCATTTTTTATCAATAAGTCCTAACTTTTGAATTTTTAAGAGGGAAAGTTTTAAATTATCATATGGAACCATGTGTACGAATTTGAACATCAACCGGGTTGAATTCATAAATAATATTCGAGTAAACAAAGTTTGTAAAACCTAACTTGTAATTAATATCTTACGAAATCATTGTTAAACAGTCGACACAGGTCTAAAAGTCTTTGATGGACACTGTGGAAATGAAAGTTTTAGATGAAAACATATCATAAATTAATAATTATTTAAAAAGCATTTTAAATTAATAAGTCCTAACTTTTGAATTTTTTAGAAGGAAAGTTTTGAATTATTATAGGTAAGCGTGTTTACGAATTTCAACATTAAGCGGGTTGAATTGCAAATTGCAAATATTAAGAGTTTTGAGATGAAATATTTTTATTGTTATTATTGTTAATCAAGTAATTCATTAACAGGCTTGAAGTTTTATTCGATAACAGCTGTATTGAATACATCTTTTTACATGTAAATCAGATGTTGTAAAACAGATCTTTGGATTCATAATACAAATAAGCCTTAACTTTTGAATTTTTTAGAGGGAAAGTTTTAAAATATCTTAGGGAAGTTAGTTTTCAAATTTGAAGTTTATCCGGATTTAATTTCAAATAATAAGAGTTTTGAGACTTAATATTTTCAAAACTTATTATTAATAAATTCATTTATATAACATATAACATTGTGTCATTATATATTCTTGGTTGTATTGATCAATAATATTCAAAATGTGAAACAATTTTATAAGAATCTTATTCAAAAACAGTATATTTTTTTTTCTAAACATTTTGTATGTAGCATCATTTTATTTTGATAAAGAAGTGATATTAAAAAATGTTTGAAAATCATATTTAACAAATAAGCCATAACTTTTGAATTTTTAAGAGGGAAAGTTTAAAATTATTATAGGAAAGCTTGTTTACGAATTTGAACATTAGGGGGGTTGAGTTCATAAATAAATAATATATAATAATAATTATTTAAAAATCATTTTTGATCAATAAGTCCTAACTTTTGAATTTTTAAGAGGGAAAGTTTTAAATTATCATATGGAAGCGTGTGTACGTATTTGAACATCAACCTGGTTGAATTCATAAATAATATTCGAGTAAACAAAGTTTGTAAAACCTAACTTGTAATTAATATTTAACGAAATCATTGTTAAACAGTCGACACAGCCCTAAAAGTCTTTGATGGACACTGTGGAAATGAAAGTTCTAGATGAAAACATAACATAAATTAATAATTATTTAAAAAGCATTTAAATCAATAAGTCCTAGCTTTTGAATATTTTAGAAGGAAAGTTTTGAATTATTATAGGTAAGCGTGTTTACGAATTTCAACATTAAGCGGGTTGAATTGCAAATTGGAAATATTAACAGTTTTGAGATGAAATATTTTTTATTGTTATTATTGTTAATCAAGTAATTCATTGACAGGATTGAAGTTTTATTAGATAACAACTGTATTGAATACATCTGTTTACATGTAAATCAGATGTTGTAAAACAGATTTTTGGATTCATAATACAAATAAGCCTTAACTTTTGAGTTTTTTAGAGGGAAAGTTTTAAAATATCTTAGGGAAGTTAGTTTTCGAATTTGAAGTTTATCCGGATTTAATTTCAAATAATAAGAGTTTTGAGACTTAATATTTTCAAAACTTATTATTAATTAATTCATTTATATAACATATAACATTGTGTCATTATATATTCTTGGTTGTATTGATCAATAATATTCAAAATGTGAAACAATTTTATAAGAATCCTATTCAAAATTAGTATATTTTTTCTAAAGATTTTGTATGTACCATCATTTCACTTTTATAAAGAAGTAATATTATAAAATGTTTAAAAAGCATCTTTAACAAATAAGTCCTAAGGTTTGAATTTTTAAGAGTGAAACTTTTAAATTATCATAGGGAAGCGTGTGTACGAATTTGAACATTAACCGGGTTGAATTCATAAATAATAATAATATAATAATTTTTTAAAAATCATTTTTGATCAATAAGTGTTAAGTTTTGAATTTTTTAGAGGGAAAGTTTTAAATTATCATACGTAAGCGTGTTTACGATTTCAACATTAACAGTTTTGAGTTGCAAATTGCAAATAATTAGACTTTTGAGCCCAAATATTGTTATTCTTCTTATTATTAATTAATTCATTTATATAAGATATAACATTGTATCATTGCATATTGTTTGTTGTAATTATCAATAATATTCAAAATGGGAAACTATTTTATAAGAACCATGTTAAAAATTAGTTTTACTATTTTCTAAAGACAACATATGTATGTAGCATCATTTCATTTTGATAAAGAAATAATATTAATTAATGTTTGATCAATAATATTGAATTTGTGAAACTATGTCATATAGTTGGTTCCATTGATCAATAATATTAAAGTTGTGAAACTATGTTATAAAATTCAGTTAAATTGATAAATGAATAAGTTGTTTGAGTTGTAAATAGTAAGTGTTGAAAATAATAAGAAAGCGTGTTTACCAATTTGAACATTAACGGACTTCAGTTGTAAATAATAAGAATATTGAGAACAAATATTGTTGTTGTTATTATTATTAATTACTTAATTCATTTACGTGCATATTGCAAATTCTAAGTGAAATTGTTTTTTGGATGAGAGTTTTTCTATTACATTTGAAGTTATTATTGTTGTGTTGCAATTGTCTTTCATTCTATAAAAAATAAATTAAATTTTCAAAAGTAACTTCCAAGTTTATATTTACTTGAAATCCAACTAATAAAGTTGAAAACCAACTTTATGAATAGTTATTGTATTTCAGCCTATAAAAGGGATGAATTCTCAATATTCAATACCCCATTTTCACTTTACATCTCTGCATCCAATATGCATTATGATATTACTTTCAAATTTGTTTTCACAAATTTTGCGAAAGATTCTTTTAATCAAAGGAAGATATGTTACCAAACAGTTAGTTGGTTAACAACTTCGAAGTGATGTTTTCTGATGATTCTTCCAATCAAAGGAAAACATCAATTCATTATTACATATATACATCCCCTTCTTATTTTCAATGTTAGGGGTTTTTGCATCCTGCTGATATTTAGATACGACCTGCTGTCGTGTACTACTTTTCATTGTTTTCGTTTTCGCTTTCTTTGGATGATGTTGGGAACAAAGATCGTTCTTTAGGGTTTGGTTGTTAGTAGGCTTTTTTATGTTTCCTTGTATTTTTATGTACTTTGTAAAGTCACATATTGTAATTCTGTTGTCATTAAAGTACTTTTTTAGAGATATTTGTATTTGTTATTTTATAAGTCTTCCCTTTTGTATTTATTTCTGTTAAATTCAATGTATAACTCAAATTTTGGAATTGTAATAATAGAGTTGAATCGTGTAACTGTTGTTTCCCAAATTTTTTGATGACTTCTAAAAGATTTGAATAAACAGTGTTATGAAAGTTCCATTCAAAGTTAACATTAATTGTTTGTTTCTAATATCTGTTTTTTTTACAGATATTTTCCAAACGAACTTAAACAAGGTTTTCATTTTCAATTTACATAAGACATAACTTAAACAGTTATTTATAATCTGAATAACGTAAAACATCACATGTTCATATTTCTGCAAATATTGGTAATCAGAGATGTTAGCAAAATACAGTGTTTCTTTCAACTTTAGATTTACTTTTTAATTTTCTCATCCTCTTTTTTGTTTTAATATGTGTTATCTCAACAGCGCTCTAATTTGTGTGTAGATTTATGTTTCCGTGATTGTAATAACTTCAATTATTAAACATCTGATCTGTATTATTAACTGGTAGTGTGAAAGAAACAGACGTTACGAAATACAGTTTTTGTTTTAACAGTAGATTCACTCTTTAATTTGGTTTTTACCAACAGAGTATAACAGTTGGACTGTTTACGTTTTTTTATATTTTTCAGTAGTAATTGTTTTAAGAACGAAACAGATGTTAGTAAACAGATTTTCTTTACAACATACTATTGACCTCGTAATGTTGGTTTTAGTAAACAGACGATAAAGTAATTGTTTTAAAGAAACAAACAGATAGTAATAAAGTAATTTTGCTTCTTGATGTTGTTTTTACTAAACAGTTCTTAACATTTAAAAAATACATAATAAAAAAACATATCTACTATATAAACTACTTAATTAAAATCTTAAAAACCCTGTGTTTCTTTTTCAGAATCTCTCTTGAAAGATTCTTTTTTAACTCCATCAATGCTTCGTTAATGTTGTTGTCGACTTGTAGTTGTTGAGTCATGTAGTCTTCTATCTTGTCTCTCAAAGCAGTTGGAGGTTCATGCAACACCATATCTAGCACCCCAAATGTCCATGATTGTTGCTTAACTATTTCTTCCATCTTTCTCTACTTCATTTCTAACATCTTCATCTTTTCTCCTTTCTGTTACTGACCAAATGCCGAATATTGATTTAACATCTAATGTATCAGCAAAATGATAGTATGATCTGTTTGTCATTTTGGTAGATGAAGTTTAAAATATGTACTGTGTGGAATTTATTGATAAATTTTAAGATGGATATGAACATATTTATAGAAATAATTTTGAAAGATAATTAATTTCACGCGATATTTGATATAATTATTTAAATCTTTGATTTGCACAACTGATAATTTATTATTTTGTCTGTTCGTTTCCCAAGTTCTATACACTCTTCAGATACTCTAAATGTTTTTAATTAAATAATCCTTATAACAAAACTTTTCGTTTAACACGTTAACCCAAGTATAATAACTATACTACGTTATGACTTTTCATTTTCATGCATTTTAAATGTGTAAATTAGTAAACAAATCACGAATTTCATAATAAACCATCTTAACATTTACATTTCAGTCTTCATCAATAGCATTAATGGCTGCATTAACTAATAACCAAGAACATGAAAGGAAGGAATTTATTGTTAATCAAATTAGAGCACAGTACTATCAAGATTTGAAGACTACAAGAGATTTGAAGATTTGTTTTGACAGTTTGCACTTAGGCACGTTTGAGCGAGATGATGTGCAACGGATTTTGAAGTCAATGTCTTCGACTGCTGTTCGTGATTTGGCGTTGTTGTACAATTCAGAGGCCGGGAGTAAGGACGTAGATTTTTTTGGCAAAATTGAAAGATCTACATGCACAACTTGAAGCCTCAATGGAATTGAAGCTTAAGTTTATTAATTCCTTTAACTAGCTATGTATCTTGATGTTTAACGTTTGATTGTATTTATTTATGTTTTTAGTTTTGTATGTCTTTGAAGATTATATATGGTTTTTTATGTTTTGTGATGCTAAATTGAATCGTATTAACTTTTGTGTTTTATTCAACAGACCTTTAATCCGTCTGTAGATTTATATGTGTTATCTCAACAAAGGTTTAATCCGTTTGTAGATTTATGTTTGGGTTGTTGTAACATTTGCAGTTATTAAACATCTGATCAGTATTATTAACTGGTATCATGAAAAGGAACAGACCTTACGAAATACACTTTTTCTTTTCAACAATAGATCGGTGATTAATTCGGGTTTTATTAAACAGACCATAACAGTTGGTCTGTATACGTTTTTTTTAAATTTGGGTGTTTATAATAATATGTGTTTATAAAGAAATAAACAGACGGTACTAAACATGTGTTATTCAGAGCAGACGAATGAGTTCTTAATGTTGTCTTTTACTTAACAGGTCTTAAGTTAGGACTCGGTTTCCCGTATGTTTCACACAGGATTTCACCTAGTAATAACAATAGCAAATGGTTTGAAAACTTTTGTTAAATTTTTATAAAACCCCTATCAAACACAAATCACCTCCTTGTAGTCTACTGTGTGTATTTCACTACCTGAATCAATAAACCTTCAGATAAAAAAAAATGGCTACATCATCATCATCATCAGCAACGCCGCCACAGATGGGTGGTGAAGTGGTGGTGGAACGAAGGGGAATACCGGCGGCATCTTTTGTTAAAGATGTACAAGCTTATTTGAATCAATTAGGGCTTGATGTTAACTCTGCTCTTGCTTTCCTTCAAGAAGGTTTTTTTTTTTTTAAAGTCTTTTTGGGTTAATATATTTGTTCCTGTTTTGTTTTGTTGTGATTTGTATGTATCAGATCCGTATTTGGTGTGTTAGGGTTTATGGGTTTGGAGAAATATGTTGGTTTTGTTGTTGGTTGTTTATTAATTGGCTTTTGGAAGTGTTGGTGAAGATGAGTAATGTAAATGGTTGATTTGATTTGAAAGGGAAATTATTTTGGAAAGAAAGGAAATTTATGTTTTGGGATTTTGTTGATTTGAAGTGGGAATTTGGTTTAGAGGAGTGTTTGTGTTGAGAATCGTGATAACGTATAATGTGTTTGTATGTATTGTTTGAATGTGAAAGTCTTGGTCATGCTAGTAATTCTATTGATATGTTGGACATATGCTTTAGAGGGGCGTTAATGTTTAGAACTGTGTAATGCATTTGTATATATCGCTGTGAATGTTGATACACTAGACGGTTATGTAACGGGTCTGTTTTTTGCACTATGCGATTCTTGTGGTTGTCAACATATTTTTGGTTCTCAAATGAGTGTGCCTTTATGACAATTAATGAGGAATGTTTTTTTTTATATTTATTTGATTTATGAAGCGTCTAATTCAGAACTTATAAACATTTGTAGCTCAGCTAATAAAATTGATGAACATCTAATTGATGTGTGTTCTTTTGATTGTGTGTGCAGGCTTCAGCAATACAAAGTGGTTGAGATGAAACTTCTTGCACAGCAGAGAGATCTGCAGGTAGTATCATCATCATATGGATAAGGACAATATTGGTTTATATTATTAAAAAATAATTCGCTTTAATAATGCATTGATTGATGATATAACATATGAATTTGGTCCAAATAATCTTCAAGTTTCAAAATATCTATATATTTGCTTTCTGCTTACCAGGCGAAGATTCCAGATATTGAGAAATGCTTAGACGTTGTTGCTACGTTACAAGCTAAGAAGGACAGTGATGAGGTTAGTTATCTTGGTTAATGTTTTTAAGAATTAATTAATCTTTTATGCTTGGTTGCAAGTAGGTTCTACTTCAAAATATTACTTTTTTCTCGTGGATGAGAATTAAGATCTTATAATCATTGATATATATATATATATAGTTTCTTTTAGTTGAGTAAAAAACTAAATAATAGACCGTTTTAGGTATTGCTGAGACGAACCTACTTTGTGGTTTGTGCTTTGATTAAGATTAACAGTTCTAAATATAATTCGTCAATATACTAATTACTAACACGCTAGTGTGATATGCTAATAAAGCTCATGTTGGCGTGACCTATGCAATATAATATATATTTTATTTTTGCTTGTGTGATTTTGTGAACATAATATGCGGGCACCTACTTTCCTTTACAGGCATTGCTTACAGATTTTGAAGTATCTGAAGGCATCTATTCCCGGGCCCGGATCGAGAAAGCAGATTCAGTGTGCTTATGGTTGGGAGCAAACGTAATGCTAGAGTACTCATGTGAAGAGTGTGCGTGTATTGTTTTGGTGCATCATTAGAGATGGCAAAATGGGCGGGTTTGGCAATTGTTTGAAATGGGTTGGTTCAGGTTGACAAATCACCGGACTTTTTACCTTCTTGATAAGTTTTTCAACTTTTACCCCTTTGACCCGTTGGAGATGAAGTTAGCCCAAATCGACCTTTATGTGCGTGGGGTTTGTTCAAATTACCACTTATAAATAACCTTTATTTTTATTTTATTGAAATATCCAAGGTTTAAAAGTACGGAATTGTGCCTCGAGGCGTTTTCCCTTCACCTCAAAGCGAACCGAGGCGGAATTAAAAAATAAATATAAGTATTATATATCTTACAAAAAATGAAATACTAACTAATTTCATCCTCATATTCATCAAAAACACAACACTAAAAGGACATGGAATGCTTGAAATTGACACAAAAAGTCCGAAACATCAAAAACCCCTGAGGCGCAATTTTTGTTACCGCCTCAGCTCTATGAGGCACACGTACAAAATAAACACCCTGAGGCGCCGCCTCAGATTTGGTTTTCTCATGGAATCGCTGGCGCGCCTCGAGGCGTAAGCCTCACCCGTTTTTTTAAAACCATGGAAATATCCCACGTCTTCTAATTTCTGAACAATAAAACATGCAGGCCACTAGTCTGCTCCAGAGCAACCTTGAAAATGCAAAAGCCAGTTTAGAAGTACTAGTTGCTGATCTGCAGTTCTTAAGAGATCAAGTTACCATTACCCAGGTACCACTCAAATTAAATATATTTATTTGCAATCTTCAGAATTCAAGCCGGTTTATATCATAAGTTTGATGCTGTTTTGTTTTAAAAAACGATGCATTTGCCTTTTCACTATTAAAACTTTATACGTATCTAATTAAAAAGCTTGGTTTAAAAAGGTGCAACCACTTATATGTTGGTCATATAACAGTTAAATCTCTCTGTCTATATTTACCTCTATGCACTTTTGTAAACTAGGTTACGATTGCTCGGGTCTACAATTGGGATGTTTCATCAACGAAGAGTTAAAAACACTTCCTCCTCACAAGATTCATGAGAAAAAACAAATACAAAGAGGTGTTTTGAGGTTGTTATCAAGTTAGGTAAACTTCTTTCAGTAAACTTTCGGCAATTTATGAATTTTGATATCATTTCGGCATATTGGTTTGTTGCTGCTATGTAGCCATTGTGTAACATTATGTTTGATTATACTGAAGAATTGTTTTGTGGGGTTGAACATTTAGGACATGACATGAGTACATCATCTTTTTCACTTCATTTCATGCTTCAGTTGTCTATTGTTATGTATGCAATTTATTGATGGCCCTTAGATCCACATCTTACCTGATTGATATTCATTATTGAATAGTATTAACCAATTGTTACTATCGTCATTCTCATTCATTAAGTCTATAGATGGGTAAACAATAATTCGTCAAAATGAGTTCAACTGTTAATTTATGTGTAGGTCAAGCTAGGTGTGTCGGGTTAACTATACACTACACCTGTGCTTCAAGTTTTTGTTCCAGAGTTTTTACTTACTCGAAAATGCAACACGGTTGTGAATCTTTAAGTATTTTGCAATATAGTACCAGTTGGTTAAAAATAAACTGTAGATAGAAAATGTAATCCTCTTTAAGTATTTTTGATGAATTTGCTGTTACCATGTATCTCATATTTCCATAAGTTTGCCTGCCTGTTGATTTGTTGTCATCTAGCTGAGTGTTTTGGTATTTTTCCTAAGACTTGTCAGCATCAGCCAGAATCTGATCAAGCGTAAGGCAAATGTCTGTAACTCTGTAAGTGTTGTTCAGAAGGCATTGCTGGCATTAAAGGTGGTTGAGGGGGTTTGAGAAGATGCTGACTCAGTGTCGCGATGTGCGTTTTGGTAATTCAGAAAGCTTTTTGATGCTTTTGTAGAATGTGTTGACGAAAAAAGGATCCTGCTCTACGATTATCTGTGTGTGTTCATGAAACTTCCTTCTAAGATGCCTCAGCCATGGTCTTGTTATTGTTGTGCT